>JBBPLX010000889.1:0-13841 GCA_038090015.1 Leccinellum albellum
CCCATGCCCCCTTGCAAAATCCCCTCTCCTCCTCGTCACAGCAGTCTCTCTCCCCCCACTAGCCCTCTCCAGCAGGAACCTGTCAAGACGGATGACTTTGACTTTGACATCACAGAGCTCATGACTTTTGAATGTATCCCCAGCCCTCCCCCTTCTCTTCCCGTCAAAGACTGCATCAATTGGCACCCCATGTCCCCCTCAGTGTACCCTCCCCTTTTCATCCATCACCCTGTTACCTCGGTGGACATTTCCCAGAGTACCCAGAGATTCCGCTCTCAAGAGCATTTCGACGAAACCATGGTGAAACTTTACCTTTATTTGCAGGATGCCCGATACGTCCAACCCATTAACGTCCATGCAGACGTCAACTCTCCCCTTCTTGCCCTCTACAACACCTTCATCTATACTGCTCAACTTGGCCCCATCGCCGAACACCTAGCTAAATCTGCCAACGCTGACATGGTCTTCCTAGCGGACCAGATACATCAGGTTAGAACCCTGACTGACAGAAGACTTCTCACCACCCTCTACCAGTTAGGTATGCTCGACTTCATCGAGGATATAGACCGCTATCTTGTAGACCTGTCCCTCCAATCCCCCACCGGCACCCTTCCCGCCTCCTTTCCAGAGTACCATCCCACCCCTACCACCCTTTTCTCTGGGATTATCGCTGCTGAGGTTGAAGCAGTCTCTCCAACAGGGACATTGGATGTTCCAAAGACCCCATCCACCACCTCCTCCCCCCTAGACCCCCGGTAGAGGAAGAACTCGTCGACCACATTGAGGCCCTCCACTTCTGTGAGTCGGTAGCATCTGACACTGAACACGTCGAGGGAATTGACCCTGCCTACCCTGCCCCTCTCCTCCTCTCTTCCGAAGAATGAATCATCGCCGCCTTTGAGGCAAGACTAGATGCAGAAGTAGACCAACCCATAGGGCAAAACCATCGCCTCTCTCACTTTCAGATCGACTGTCCCAAATACACGTGTCCTTACTGCCGCCAGATGGCCCCTGGACATATCCAGGCTCAATGCCCTCGCCAACGACGCTCCCCTCCCAACCCCCAACCTCCTCCTCCTCCTTGTCCTTCTCTAGAGGAAATTGTCACTCCTCTCGCTGCTCTTCCAGAGCTTCTGGCAGAGGCCGCCCGCTCTCCATCCCTGCCCCTCACCCTCGTCGAGAACCATCCCCTGACTATAACCATGACCTCGATGACATTATCCCTCAGGAAGGATGGGACAACATTGACAGAGAGCATGCTTGGACCACTGACTATTAGTCTAGTCGGTGACTCAACTGCTAGAACGGGGGTAATGTTATGATCAACCCCTCTTTTTTGTCTACTCCTTCTTTCTCTCACCCTCGACTATGCTCTTTGCCTAGCCTTTGTTTACCGTTTGTACTTTAACGTTTTTCTTTTGTTGTGACTCACTTGAGGTGACTCATTCAACATGACTCACTACTCCTAGTTTCCCTGCTTCTCTTTGTTATGAGATCTCTGTTCCTACTTTTTCCTGTAGCATTACTCATTTGCAGCTTCTTTACTCATCCATACTGCGGATGACTGATCCATTCCAGACAATTTCATCGTCTTCCATTGCTTATTCATGGTATTCCTCACCAGTATATATACTCACTCCTGTACTAGTAGTAACCTCAAGCTAGAGCTACTCAAATATCATCGCTCTTAGCCCAACCCTCAGTCTCTAGGTGTGCACCTCCCTCAGTCCTTAGTACCCTTCGTCCCTCAGTTGTCTTACAGCCCATAGTTAGGGTATTGACTCTCGCCTCAGTCCCAAGTCCTTTGCCTTCGAGTCCTTGACCGACCCTACCCGGGCCAGTCATAACACTGGGACCAAGTCACATGAGACAAAGAAGAAGATTTACCCAGAGATCGGAGACCAATATCACCTCTTAGGGATCATCTATTATGAGAGGCACAGGATGAATAAGCATGATATTCTCCCATTGCTTCTGAGGTTCTATCACCCCTTACAGTGTTATGTGATGTTTCATCAGACTTAGACTGGGATTATCAAGCATTTGAGGAACACATGGAGCTATGGAATCTTTTCATTTATGCTAATGTATTGAATTACCCCATTACTGAACCAATCCTACTTCTTTTCTAGATCTTGTTTCATCTTTACAGATATGGCAACCACTCTTCCATCAGTAAACCATTGTTCCTTGTGCAGATCTGTATAGATCTGTACAGCCCACTACAGCCCACAGACATATAGCTAGGTTACTGTATGTATAGGTCTGTACAGACTCTGTACAGACCTATACATACTTATAATATATGTACAGAGCTGTACAGATTATAAATGCAAAAGGTACAGATCTATACAAATCATACTGTACAGTTCTGTATACTTCTATAAGAATGTCCATAACACATACATATTACCTATGGAGTATCATAGATATGCTCATTTATCTGTCTCAAGATAACCAATCTGGCAAACTATCCATTGTAGCAAGCAACCAAAGAACAAAATCTAAACTAGTCCATTGCAGCAAGTGCATATTCATTCTCATCACCAGCAACAAGCTGGCTGCTCATCTGGCTAATGTTTTGGCTACAAATTTATCTTAGTCCACACCACCAGACATGAAGGCAGAAGCTACTGACCCAGCACATGTTGCCCATTTCTTGAGTTGTTTTTGGAGATATGGACCCAAACTCGCATGTTCAGCAACCTGTCCAATCAGTGCATATAATTTCTCATATGTTTTCTGGTTAATGGGTTCAGCATTAGTTTCGAGATTGTAGATCCTTCCATGTCATTCGAGAGCACAAAGCACAGACTTGATCTGCAAATGAGACAAGCCATCATCATCAGATTCAAAATAAGTAGTAGAGATAACTTACTCCAGCTGCGACAAGCACAATTGCTGCCTCTGGTATATAATCCTTGAATTCTGGCATCCGACTGAGTAGCTTCTGGCTATTACCATAATATGCCATAATGGAAATAGAGTATAGTGACTTGTTCGCAAAATTGCACTCCTTGCCCTATAGCAATACAGCATGAGAAAATAGATGCAAAGCATACAAAAACACATCTGCACATTCAGGGGACCACACAGGAACTTAGCTTCATCAATGAGCTGAGCAGCCCGCTCCTGTAGCCACCGGATCGACTCGTCCTTGTGGCGCTTTGAAGATGGCTCAAGGCTATACAATGATATGACGTTATGAACATACAACTTCTTGATTTCTGAATGGAAGGTAGAGGAGTCCTTGTAGATCTGGATTGTTAGTGTCCAAAGTACATAGGTAAAAACAGGGGAAAAAGAACGGCTTACGATGATGTAAAGTTCCTCTTGGTAGCAAGGTATCATCCCGTCTTCAAGACGAATATGCACCTACTTATACTATTGCAGACACTGACTGACAATGTCAGGTATCAGCTCTCGTTTAGCATGCTTACAGTCCGGAAATGCATCACAACCAGCTAAGTAGACTCGCCACTCAAGCTTGGCATTGTCAATTAGACTCTTCCATGAACCGGGCCAGAACAATTGCTTCTTCGCATCCTGGCAGGATTTGCGAATCTCCTCATGGTCTTCTGGGTTCCTTGCAGGTTGGCCGTTTTGACGCTCAAGGTTGCGTGGAGGCAGCTGTGGAATTCCATTGTGTTGGTGATGGCAGTCAAGCACATTATATTCCGCATCTTCTCCCCAGTGTTGGACAGGTTGCTGAGAAGCTCGTTGGACCCTCTCATGCTGTGCACTTGAGCCTTCCTCTATACATTAGTGATACTTGATGAAGGACTTTCAGAGTGATGACTTACCTTTATTCCGGTTCGCTGGTCAAGGGTGTGAAGTGTGTCCCTTGTGTCTAGTAACCGACCTCGAGTCCCGTTGTGCACATGCATCTACTTCTAGAATATCAATAATGCATCATAGTTCAAACAATATCGACTTGCCTCGCGCTTGCGGAAGGTGCTGGACCCGACTTGGGGGGTGTTCTGAATCATGTCATAGTGGGCGGTTGTTGACTGGTGCAGGTGGACGTTTGACTTTGGTAAGACAGCTTCAGTCTCGGCGCAATGAGGGCTCATTCACCCCGTTGTTATCATCTAATTATGCCACCATTAGCAAACGAGAATTACAAACAAGTTCATCTTCACCATGTGGAGCATCCGGGCCCCCAGAGTCCTCTTCATTGCCATTAGCAGCCTTCGCTGCAAAGTGGCCATCAGTGAGCTCATCACCAACAGTACTTCATAACCCCCAGCATCGTCCTCACCAGCGTCATTCTCTTCCTCTTCCACTTCCTCTTCCACATTACTACCATCCTTGGCCCCATCGCAGCCAGCCACGCCCTTGTCCTCCTTGTCACAAGCCTCTTTCCCATTTGAATTGTTGTTGATATCCTGCTGTTCCTCGTAGTCAGTAGCTTCTTCATCTTCAGGGAGCTTCATGCCTCCTAGTCCTATAAATTTGTGATTGAGTCGGTAATCAGATCAATGTGCACCAAACTTACTTAATGCCTCTTGCCATAGCTCATAGTTGGCTGGATGCATGGGCATGAAATCATCAAATTCTGGCACATCGAAATACAGATCTGGGCGTGGAGAATTGTGTGGAAGCGAGCTGAGTTGCTATGAGATATCTTTCATGGTGAAAATGCCAATAAAACTTACCCGTCAGCCTCTGGGTCCGTAGGCTGGTCTAGCGGCTGAGGGCCTGTAAAACTGAAGTGAGACGATTCATCACCCAAACTGAATGATGGTTTGGTCGCAAACTTGGTAGGTGTCATGACTGCCACCTGCTGACCTCAGGTCTGATTACATTGGATGAGAGGATGAGGGGTAAGAACTTACGGAGTTAAATGGAATCTTGCTACTACTAGCCTGAGTGTTCAAGTGTTGACGTCTCTTCGGAGGAGGAGTAGGCGCCATCTTGTTGATGGGTTCGCTGGAAGGAACCTTCAGGCGAGGCCGTTTGGACTTTGTACGTGTGACCGCATCGCCATACCTTTCCAGCTGCTTCACAACTCTGCCTTTACCAGCCCCAGTTCGCCTGGGTCATGGGCAATCGGGGCCATTGGGTTGAGGGTTGACCGGGCCATCATTGTCAACTTGAACTCACGACTCTGGTGGGTTCTTTCGCTTCTTTGGTGGCATGTGAAACGTATGTCCAAGGAGCAATTTCAAATTGGCTACCTCATTTTATACAATGCCAAGTCGATTATATAACACGACATGGGTATGTACATTTGACAGTGATATAGTAGTCTATCAACACTGGCAGTATGTACAAGATACGACTATTCAACCAAGATTAATTTGTTTGGACCCGTTAGACCCATCCCAGTGCGAACCAACACGGTTAGCCTGCCCCAACCCATTGGTAGCCTCATCCGATCCTCCTACACTACCATCGTCCGAGTCCGAGTCGACCTCAGATAGTGACTGCTTGGGGAGGCTGTCGTGCCAATCCTTGTAGCAGGTATGAGCAGTCTTCCACAGGCTGGTGGCGAGTCAGGCTGAGATGTAGTCCCAGTTAAATAAGGGGTGTCTTGGAGTCCAGGATGAGATAGCTTCAAGCCACTCCCATCTCTCCTCTTCACTGAGATCATCTTCGAGTTGTTCAGGGTATTCTAAGTCAGGGTGTGTAGACCTAAGCATATCTTCTATCTGCTGACGTATGATCTTCTTCAACTCCTCCATCATCTTGTGAATCAGGGCATCTAAATTGGCAGTCGAACGAGTGGGGCAGAGGGTCTGCAAAGAGTGAGAGTCAGAACTTGCACAGTAAGTAGGAATAAACTGTACCCCACTAGTGTACGCAGTTTCCAGGTGGTCAGAGTAATTAACTTGGAGGTCAATTGGTGTATTTCCGAGATGAAGCCAAAGGTGTAATTCAACCCTTGTGACATTTATCTACGTGATCCCATCACGAACAATCTTGTGAGTAGATCTCTGCAAGTCCTGCTTGAATTCTGTCTCACTGAGAACTTCTGTTCCTACAAAGCACATTGCAAGGGGTGATGAGGGATCCAGTGGAGTAGTATAGGTGTCTTTGATCTTGATCTTAAGGATAGTGAGTGGGGACAGTTGAAGCTTGACATATGCCTCGAGCTTCTTCGTCACATCAGATTCGGATTGAGAATAAGCAGTCTCCATCAGAATGAGTGGGCGCATAGAAGTGAGTACTAGGTCCTCAGTACTGGTAAGGGAGCAGATCTGGACACAAAGGTCCAGTATAAATGAGCTGCCTGTGCAGCTCACTGAGGTAGTTGGTGCAACCTCAACAGTGATCGTGTATGGTCCTCTAGAAAGTGGAGCCCCCGAGAAGGGCTTCGTGGGTATCATGGGTGTTACGAACCCCGTTCATTCACCTACCTTTTTCACTTAGTTTCTTCTTTTCAAAGTCACGTGACCTGCTTAGTCAGCTATCACATGATCAGTCACGTGATGTCACGTGCCACTGTCTTTATCTATGATGTCATAGTCCAGACCGCCTCATGGCGTACACGCGTATTTAATCTCCGTCGATACTCTCACACCCGTGAGACCACTATAACCTTATTAAGTAGCAGTAGATAGCTTATCGTCAGACACAGCTTGGTCTGTGCGCATGTACTCGTAGTATATATAGTTGAATGCAGCAACAGAACAAGCCAGTCTTGTTCTCGTTGGATTTCCCTTCAACGATAGTCCCCATCCCTAAGCTTGCGCTAAGTTGAGGTGCCTAGACCGTTTCATCTAAGGTTGCCTTCAATGGGGCATGGTTATGACGAAGCATTCGAGATTGTGGAAGTAGACTGGCCTGATGGGAGGATAAGTGGACCTGTTGGCAATTTCCTGATCAATTCATTGCTTCACCTAGCACAGATTTCTAGATGCTTGAGTTGGTCTTCAATATAGCTATGTTCCAAGGGCATGATGTTATTGAATCTCTATGGGCCGTGATCAGCCGAAGGCCATGTTGCCGTGAATGTACTTACCAAATCATGACCATGGACTAGGCGCTGAACTTCAGATAGTATCTTTCTATTGCCATATAAAAGATACTGTCAATATAGTCATATTCAATGGGATTGTAAATATATCATACCAATATCCAGGTGGCCATTGTTACTATTTCTTCTGTGGGGTTTCCGTTGGGGATTGAAGATTGCACTTCTTTGGTCAATAATATTGATAGCTCTTTCTCATTGCTGGATATCGATAAGTGAGTCTTCAATTGGGGTGCACTGCTTGGGGGGTGGGCGAGCTGACATATTCCCATAGCTAACTGGAAGCACCTTAGGATGTCTCTGCTGGGAATGATAGCCAAGATTTGAGTAGAATTCTTTGTCGACAAATGGGATGCCCAGAGCTTGACCATTGCAATGATTGAAAAAGTTGCTCGAAAGACTGTCAGAAATCGAAGGTGGTGGCATTTGGGGCAGATTGATTTTGGTACCCTTTGAGCTTTGAGTGAAACATATGTGCCATCCCATGAGATGATCTATATATATATGGTATTGATCAATTTCAAATTAGCTCACTAGAAACATAAGGCATAGTACAACGCCTTGTCAAAAAAGTGATTGAGGTAGAATGAGTTTGAGTAGTACGATGATGTCTGTGCAGTGAGATGTGGGTTTGCTTTTTCACCAAATCTAGGAACCAAAGGTGCTAATGCTTGAAGTTGAGAAAGTGGAATGACATCACCCATCACAGTCCCACATGCTCTGGTAGCACGATTCATGGCATACATCCTGGTCGCTTCTTCGATACCATTTCCATGCCCTGAGACGATGTCGAACCTCACAACATACACGAGAAACCTCATACTCCACCAAGTGCCTTGTAACCCTTTTGGTGGAATCAGCCGAAATATGAGTCGTAGCTCACAAATGTTGTGACCTAGTAGTAGTAATAGATCTGAGCTGCCCAAGCTGAACGAAGCAGAGAAACCATACCTTTAATGCCACTGTGGGGCCATACTATGTCATCGTTGATGTTAACAAACACTGCATTGTACTGTCCCTTTGGCCAGCCATTGGTAGGGGGAGAGGCGATTAATGTTTGAGCAGGGAGGATGACACTTGAGTCGTGGTATGACCTTTGTTGCAGGTGAACCTTATGCCAAACTTGTAACCACTGGAAAGGTAGTGGTTCATCAGCGCGATGGGATCTTGGACCTTCTACTTTACATGGCTGGTCGTGTTTGTGATGAAAAAAGTGGACTAGTGTGGTGCAAAGATCCGGGAGATTAAATTTCTTGGTGACATCCGATATCAACATGCTTCTGATAACCAGATCAAACCTGAGATGAAAAGCAATTGGGCCGTGGACAAATGAATGAGGAGGCGAAACAGTGGAGGGTTTGGCAGCAGAGGCAAAGTAGTTGTGAATGGATTGAGAAGCCACACCAGGTACCCACATATCAAGACTGCACGATTGATCACCCAAGCCCACAGCTTGCTTGTATTGGGGATGATCTTCAATATCTGACTCAGAACCGGCATCACTGTTGAGCGATTGTGCTTGGAGCTTGTCTATCTCATTTTCGCGAATGTGTAGTGCGAGGGAAAACTTGCGGCATTTTTCATGGTGATCGATATGGCGGCATATCTGAGACTCAAAATTGATGTTGTTTGTAGCACTAGCTGGAATCTTAGCGACATTGATGTGAGCTCATTCGGTTGTCTCCGCAGTCCATTGAATGGGAGGACCAATGAGCAGGATGCTGGGAGTGACGCTCTGCATGAGTTCCAGTTTTGGGATCTCCCAATGTTCAAGAATACGGCCTTTCTCCTTGCAGCGAGCCCCAGTATTGATAACACTCTGCTTGTTGGCATGGAAACTTTCGAGAGCGCTTACTATTTTGTGGCACTGATCGTCGTTGATAACCGGAGATTGCACCCAATATCAGAAGTCTGTGAGAGAACAAATAGCTTGAACTATACCCACAGGCACTGCGCCAGTGATTACAGCTACGAGGTAGCACTGGAGGTCACACTGAGTCCTACCGGTGACCTGTTTCAGCTTGGTGATTCCAGTAGGGAAGTGCCTGTGATTTGTGATAGGCTGGAGGATGGAAAACCAGAAATCAATCTTGGCAGGACCAACGGCATGAATGCACCATGAAAGATCATGATCATAACTGAACTGAAAGAAGGTATGTAAGACTTCAGGAGTAAGAAACCGTGCAGGATCAGAAAGGGGCCAGTCCCTCCAGAAAGGCAGATCAACACCGTTGAGGCGGTATTCTCCGCAGGCATCAAAGAAGGCGATCAAGTTATTTGGATCGACGTCAATGGATTCCATTTGATTGAGTGTGATCGCCTTAGTTCGGGCTTGGTGGCAGAAGGAATCACCGAACTGAGTATAGTCGGTGAGGGTTATCGGAGAAGTCTTCCCTCAGATGCATGCAATCAAGCATGCCTCCAGTGTGTCGACGATACAACTAGTGAGGGATGTAAAAGAATAACGGCTGTTACCAAGCAGATCAGATAGCATGACACCAATCTCTGCAGCTGTTTTTAGCGGCTTCATCACAATATCAAGGGAGCAGTGATACAAGTGATCTGAGAGAACACTCTTCATTCATTGATTGTTGTGAATGAACTCGACCACAGGGAGAAATGCTAAGGGTACAAATCCATGTTGAGATGCCTTGGCTTGGACCTTCAAGTAAATATTGGCCAGGGACATGAGAAGGGGGTGTGAAACCTTGCCACCACTTTGATTTGTTACATTGGTCTTGTTAGATGAAAGAATTACACCCAGTACACTAGCTCCATCCACTGCAACCTTGATCTTTTTCTGTCCGAGTTCATAAGCTTTGACTTAGTGAGTATACACACGAGCATATTCACCTGCATTTCCCAAGCAGTGTCACCTGACATCCATTCATTGTATACCTGGACCAAGCATTGTGCAGTGATAAACGTACGATAAGGGCTGAAGTCAATAGCATCCGTGAACAGCGGATTGTGAAGGAGAGTCTGTAGACACTCCACGGCATCATGGTAGAACAGTCTTGCAACACCTTTTGTCTGGTGTAGGAACATGTTGATGTGCTAACACTTCCATGGGGATGTTTCCGGCAGAACTTCAATAAATCCTCACAGCTGCTTAGCAGTTCGGAAGGTCAGTTGAAGTTCACTGACCTAGACAGTATGATTAACCAAATCCTTGGTCATTTTTTCGGAGAAATAACTCACTAATGGTAAAGACAGAAAGCGGTCAATTGCCGCCATACTGAGCTCAGACGTAACCAAGAACTCAGCCAACTCCCACTCAGGACGGTTAGCAAATGGGTAGTAAAAATTTTGATTGTCACGAATTTGCATGAACCTATCCTGGTGGAAGGTATCCATAGATTTAGTACCGGATTGATGAACAACCTTGGCTGCCCCTGGAAAATAGTCGGAGACAGAAGCGTCCAGAATCTCAAAGTCCAGACTGCTATGTTGGAAATGGGTTGACTTGATATCATCATGGGGAGGTCGACATTGGAAACCTCAGTGTTCCTCTCAGTCCAGATGGGGTTGTGGGGCAAATTGTTCAATCAGACCTATTGTATCTGCAAAGGCAATCGGTCGTCGATGACACTTTGTTTGCGGCTGGTCGAGATGTCTCCGTACTTGGACTTCATTTTCAAAGGCTTTGCTACATTGGGGACAACTTGGTCCTGTATGCATGAGAACAGTGACAAGGAACAAGGTGTTGTGCATTATTTGTTACGAATATTTAACCTCTAGCATCTTTGATCGCACCCAGCCATAGGCATGAAAACACATAAACATCCACAATCTGTTACCCTGGGCCATCCTACTCCTGGCTTTCGTTCTGCACAATGTCCAAATGTTTCTTTCTCCCTTCAATCGACATCTTATCCAACATCGTTACAATCCCCTGCCAGTGGGGCAAGTGTAGAGCACATCACCAGCAGGTGGAAAAACTCCCATCTAGATACCCCGGATCACTCAGACTCTGAGTCCAGTTTATGTGGTACCAAGAACTTGAGTTCCTCTTGACCACATTTAGCTGGCAGCAGCAGTGTTCCAATACATGATCTTGATTCCGACGGAGATGGTTTGGAGGTGTTTACAGGTGAATATCTATCTAGATTACCTTCCAGTGCATGCAGGGTAATAACACTGCAGTAGGGATTAACTCTCAGGAGGAGGCAACAATCAGATTAGCTGTGGCAATGGCACGAAGGAAGGTTGCACGTGCCAAACATCATCTCGCACTGTGTTTAGCACAGGAACATGACATTCTTTGCAAAATGTACCAGATGCAGGCTGGGCTATCAGAGGAGGAGGAAGTAGTGGCACAAGACAGGATTGGCGGTCTTCAAGATGCCATTCGAGCAAAAGGGTTTCAGCTTGTAAACACAACTCCTCGCTCAGGCTAACAGTGTACATCAGTTCCCTCTCAGAAATGGAAGTTGCACCATTAACAGTACTCTTGATTTCGCTCACTCAGGCCTACTAATTTGTAGTATGTGCTCGTTTAGGTATCCTACTAGTAGCACTGGCAGTGCCTCTGTTTATACTGAGTTAACTCCAAAGCATGCATTTTTGTCGCTCATACAGCCTGTGACTCAGATTTTTCTTGTTTCAATATGATGTATGAAGTTGTTCCTATTTTTTACTACCTTTTAAGAATCCTCTCAAGTATTGTGGAAGTCATGCCATGTAATATGCAATGCTGGACTTTGTGAGTGTGACTCAACCAGAGGCAACCAACAAACAAGGCAGAGTATGAAATAGTAACACAGCTTAAAGCAACTGTAAGTATCTATAGTTATTTATGCCCTGCTGATCCGCAGTTTCCTGGTGCCGCAATTACCCTCCCTCCTGGCATTTACCATTCTGTCCACGCCCAATTACTTTGCATCGCAGAAGCCATGTGGTGTCACCGGTTGTACACCCCACCACCAACGACCTAGTACAGAGAGTAGTACACAAGGGTAGATTCCCAAGGGCAAATGGTTTTACTGTTTCTTCTATGTATGATTTCACGGTCCATTTTGTTGTTTCATGTCGATGAACATCTTGCACAGGCAACGATTGTGTTCTATTGATTGCTAGCGCAGGTACGGATACTGTTATGGTTATTCCCCGTCTTTTCTAGACAATGTGACCCCAGTGATATTGCACAGAAATTCTGGGGATCTATATGTCCCCCAAACCATGCTACGGATCAATCCTCTGGACCGACCCTCTGCCTTTCCAATTCGTGTTCAAAGACACCCCCAACAACACCATCCAATTCCACTACACAGGATTACAAGACACCAGCCACAAGTATTCCAACAAACCCTTCATCAGGGAACTCCTCCATAGTGCAAACATCCACCCATGACAATAGCATCAAAAGAGGAGATAGAGGATCATTAGCACATGCCGACTGTCATCAGCGAAGGGGAGCATCTTCATACCTCATGGTTCGTGGTTTGCTTGACGTTATCCCATGCAGTTTTCTTACATCCGGAGTAGGTACTGTGTTCACCTGTCATTATATCATCCAGAACAGTCCTCAAAATGGGTCAGTGTGAGCAAAGAGGATGTCAGGGAGTGGGGGGGACAAAGTGAAGTGGACAAGGTATGGATGTTGGCCAGACGCTGCAGGACTGCCCATCATTTGTGACAGAACAAAATGAGGAGAGTTGGAAGCGGAAGCAAATACGGCACAGGACAGGTATGTGAATGTGGTATCCGATGGTATTGTGTTTCTGACGATGGTGGACATCCAGCACAAATGGTAAGTCCGATCCTCCCTTGACGTCGTGGATAACAAGAGCGACAAATGGATGATTCATCTAATGAGGGATGATATAAATACTTGTTTCTTGCTTCATCGAGATGTTGGTCGTAAGCACTTTGTCCTTGTCCCCTCCGCCAGCATCTTTCATCTTGTTCTTTTTCAGCTAGCTCCTCCAGTGGATGTCGCTTGCACTGCCAATCAGGAACAGAGACAGGGAGTGCTACCACCGAGATGACAGGTATGGAAGCATGCTACTCGACGATGACGATATGATGAGAATGACAACGCGATGATCCCCATCCCCATCCCTGTCCTCATGCCACCATGACATGACAACAACAACGACAATGGTGACACATCGATGTCCCCATTCCCATCTCCGTTCCTATCTCCATCTCTATCCCCTGTCCCATCCTCGTCCCCATCCTAGTGCCACCACGA
Source organism: Leccinellum albellum (assembly GCA_038090015.1). NCBI lineage: Eukaryota > Fungi > Basidiomycota > Agaricomycetes > Boletales > Boletaceae > Leccinellum > Leccinellum albellum. The sequence continues at coordinate 13,176 of JBBPLX010000889.1, forward strand.
CGTGATGATGTCCCCATTCCCATCCCCGTTCCCTCCGTCCTCATCCTTGTGCCATCATGACATGATGATGACGACATCCCCATTCCCATTCGTGTCCCCTTCTCTGTTCCCATCATCGTGCTACCACAATGTGGCGACGACAATGATGGCGACACAACGTCGATTTCCACATCCCCATCTCCATCCCCATCCCTGTCCTCGTGCCAACACGACGACAGCGATGACGATGACGACGCAGTGGTGACCAGCAATGACGACGGTGTCTCAACGAGGATGATGGCTCGACATTGATGTCCCATCCCCGTCCCCATCCTCGTGTCACCACAACGACACAACGACAATCGACGCAACGCAATATCCAACAAGGATGACCTGTCACAGTGGTCAATGCCAGCAACACACGACGCCCACCGATGCGATATGGCACTGCAATATAACGATTGCCACAACCATGATGGTGTGCCACGACTGCCACCAGGCATGATGATGACGAGGCACCACGATGGGATGACAACTGAGGCATCACAACGTGCCAAATGACGCGACGGTGTATCATGATGTGACAACAATAATGACGACAAGACGAGGAGACGAGGAGGACCAGGACCTTTGATGGACTGCATACTCGAGGGGGTGTACATAGTACTATGTACCTACACTTTGAAA
>JBBPLX010000890.1:0-13839 GCA_038090015.1 Leccinellum albellum
AGATAGTTGACTCTAGGTGGGTTGACGACCAGTCGAGCACGCACAAGGACGCTGCGCAAGAGTGGAGTGCATCCATAATTTTTTCCGACAGATGCGACTCGGAATAGGTGTAACTCGCCGTAATCGAGAAGATGGCGAGGTGTGGCATACATCCGATGATTCTTTCCAGGAGAAGAGACTCGACATCTGTATCCTTGGCGCGGTCGCGTATTGCGATGTCTAGTCGTTGCGTATATTCACCGAGGGATCGCGTGCTCATGACTGTATCCTTGCCCTCGACAGGATGCGCCAGCGTGCTAGAAAGTGAATACAAGGAGCGCACCCTGCCAACGTAAACAGATTGGTAGAGGATTGGGATGGCGAGGTGCCACCATTCTCTACAAACGCGAACGAGAGCGCGTTTGGTGAGGAGAGCCTCCCGGATGGCGGGCTGGTACTTTTTGAAGAAAACGGGACCTAAAATGCTAGCGTTGTCATAGATGTCGGGGATAAGTGTCCCTGGGACGTGGGTGGCATGGTGAAAGATGCAAAGCCAGAGTTCAGGAGGGAGAGGAGGAGTCACTCTGCGTTTGTCCATGGGAGGAAAATCGAGTTTCAATAGGACTGGTCTTTGAACAAATTTAAAGCGACACGAGGCACTGCCTCCACCATGCGTATGCCTTCATTTCCCGTTATTCCAGCTCCTCACAGACCTCTCTGCTCCGAGTCACAGTCTCATTCCTCTCCTCCAAGTGCATGGAGCGATGCCCTGATTAAAGCCTTCTAATACATACATAAATTAGTTGTTTCTCCAGTGCTTGCTGCCCGAAATTCGAATCACGGACCTCCCACGAGGTTCCACGTAACGACATAATGCAGACCTTTCAGGAAAACACGCAGGTTTTGTCACATTTGTAGCATCATGCACAGACCGTTGTACATGCATAGCGCATCGAGTTTTTAATAATTAGGATCACACAGCTCGTTGACTAACGGTGACGATCGTCATAGATGTCAAGGTTCTGATCTGTCTAAATCACACCCATGAGGTCAGTAACAGACGTACTAGTCGGTTCGAAAGTGAGAGGCTCTAACCTGTCAATAACATCCCATCCTTGTCTTCCAATCGAACCGTCGGGTAGGCTTCCATAGACTGGCACAACACATAGACGGCGAACTTTGTGTTTCTTGAGCAAACACTGGACGTTACGCTCGTTAAGGAGCTGTACCACCTGCAACGAGGGTATCCTGGACCCCATATATTCCAAGAACTTGAAAAGCGCTTCGAAATCTGTCCGGGAGGAATTGTAAACTCTTAGTCCCAGATAAGTATTGGTGATGGGCAGAGGGACGGGACTGGACTCCACATCAGTCGACTCTGAACTGGACTCAGGTAGTATGTGCTCAGACATGTACTCGACGAAGCTCACAAAGTTATGCAAGGTGATAGTAAGACGACGCAAGTTGGGGCATGTCCGTACGAGTATATCCAAGGAAGGGCGGAGGTCACCCTCGAATCCACTGGGTTTGTAGAAGTGGACCGATAGCGGCTGGGAGCCGTACGTATTGAAGAGGTAGTTCCAACCATAGCCTGAGTCCTCTCCACCGAAAGTGAAGTCACAGATGATCTCTTGGAGCGCTGGCAAGGGAATAGGTGGGGGACAGCTTTACGGTCACGGTATAGATTGTAGTTGGGAGTAGAAGTTGATGTAACCTGGATCAAGGTATGTAAGCAGAGCATGGTCACGGTAGGTGGAATAACGACCCGGTCAGTTTCCCTGGACCAAAGCACTTGAGGACAATTTAGAATGCGAAGCTGGGTACTATCCTCAAGGAGCCATGTAATCTGCGAGACGGGGAGCTCTAGGTCGGGTGAAGACCAGTCAAGCATACGCAAAGAATCTGCAACGAGAGTCCGTTTAGAACACTGCACGGCAGGTCTGAGGTGACATATTGATCAGTGAAGGCGATGGAGAAGATGGCAAGGTGGGGCGTGTAAATGATGATCTCTTGCAAGTCACATTCGACATCTGCCTCCTCGGCGCAATCATGTATCGCAATGTCCAGTCGTTGCGTGTATTCACCAAGTGGCTGCGTACCAACGACCGTGCCTTTGCCCTCAGCGGAACGCTCCAGCATGCTACAGAGGGACAACACTGTGCACTGCCAATGTAAATAGATCCATAGAGGATCGGCGCGGCAAGGTACTACCATTTTCTACAAACACGAACGAGGGCGCATTTGGTGAGGAGAGCCTCCCGGATGGCAGGGTGGTACTTCTTGATGAAAATGGGACCTAAAATGCTGGCGTTGTCATAGATGTCGGGGATGAGTGTCCCTGGGACGCGGGTGGTATGATGAAGACGCGGAATAAAATTTCGGGAGGGTGGGGAGTCGCTCTGCGTGCGGTGTAGCTTCCATGGATGAAACAGCTCAAGGTTAAGTTTTTCTAACTTGAACGGGACAGCGAAGGCTTCCGTGAGATTGAGAGATGGAGTCAATAGGGGATGGGACTTGGAACCGCGAGGCGCTGCGCGATGGCGAGAGACCAGAGATCGATCAATTGATTGTGCACAAACCTCATTCTATCGGAAATTGCAATAACCGCGTCGGAGTGATATGCGAAAGCAGAGCAGCACCACTTGATTCATCCGTGCGTTCATGCTGTGTGACCGATATGAAAGGGTTGGGTGAAAAGCCACCGAACAGTGTGAGCTGAGAGAGGGTGCGAAATCGAATGATGAGACACACTCTCTGTACTTGAACCTGACCTATGTCTTCCAAGTTGCGCTCAGGGAAAAGGAATGGTGAGTAGTTAGTATGTAGGCAACGTTATCAACGAATGACGCTGACGAGAGCAATAGAGCTGAGCAGAGTGGACAAGGCTTTTCTCTCCAACAGCAGTCAGCAGGTGCAAGCATTGGCGATCAACGAAAGAGATGTACCGGCGGATATTCAGGAATTGAATGAAGAAAGTTCCACCTCCAATGTCACGCATGTTGTGAGCGTGCGTTGCGGAAATATTCAACGATGGCGAGCGGTGGATGGCAAGGAGGATGGCAGTCAAAGTACTCTGGGAGTACTATTTTCGATCACACAAGATGGCAAGTGGATCGTGGGTGGGACGGGGAGTGGTCAGGCTGCGAAGAGCCTCAAAAAGGTGAAGAAGTTCAGAGCACACGACAATTTAATATGTGCGGTGGACATTTCAGCGGATGGGACAAAAATCGCAACCGAATCGTGGGACAAGCCTACGCTCTGTCTGGTCGTTTCCCACTGGCGAGCGACTCATCGGTCCATTCAAACATGACTATAACTTGGCCGCAGTAAAATTCTCTCCTGACGGGCGATTCATCGCTACTGGCACATTTACTCGAGAGTCTGTTCGCATCTACGACAGCAGCGCCGGTGGTCTCCTCGCAGCTTTCCAATTCGGGTCAACTCCGGTAGTAACAACTTATCCATCACCTGGGTAAGCAACTCCAACCACCTCTTTGTCTTGTCCGAAGACGGCAACATTCACTGTCTCGACGTGTCCACCAAGAAGACGCTCGCGAAATGGCGCGTTCGTAGTGACGACGATCCGAACTGTATCACACTGGCATGCAACGATACAATTATTATAGCCTCTGCTAATTCATCGCTCTCACTCTGGGATACTACGACGCATCAACAAATTGGGACCGTCATCTGTCACTCCCACGAAATCATATACATGGCCATCTCGCCAAGTTGCACCATTGTGACTGCTGGATCCGAGGCAATCACGCTGCGGAATCCTTGTGACATCCTTCCCTCACCCTACCGCGAAAACGTGAGTAACACTCCTTGTGTAAGGTCACGTCCTTATTAATTTATCCTTGGCTGCTCCAGGTGCGCTCCGAGCAAGAAGTTCGGCGGTTGAAGGTTGAAAAGAACCATCTTGAAGACATGCTCGAATCTTTACGTGCACGAAACTCTTGTCAAAGTACGCTTATAAAGTATATGATTCTGCTGCGCTGATAGTCAACGTTTCCGCTAGAAGACGACATAACGAATCTCGAGAAAATTGTTCAAGAACTACGTATCCAGCTTGCTACATCCGACGAGGGAAAGACAGGCCTCAATGAAATGGACAAGTCTCTTCGTGCACAGAATGACACCACAAGTACGCTCTCTCCGCCTTCCGCCCCACTTCGTTGACAGTCCCATCATTGGACCGCAAAATCATGCATCTCGATGAATCGGGCAAGGAACTCCGCAGCGTGCTTGTACTATCCAAGACATACCCTGAGTACTCATTGACACAACCACTGGCCGTCTCTACGATAAGGGATTGCAAGCAGAAGCTTTCGAACAAGTCCCCATATTCAATGAGATGCGGTCTTCCATGACGACCCCCGATCGGCTCGACTGCGCACGCATCCAGAGGGAGGTGGAGATGTTTTATCAATATGTGATGTTCTCGCATAGATGGCAGCCATCCGAGCCATCATTTCAAATGGTCGAGAATTCCGTCATCTATAGACTACTCACATCCCCCACGATCGACAAACTCATCAACTTCTGCAAGCTCGTGCAGTCTCTCCACTTCCGTTGGGCATGGAGTGATACACGCTGTGTTAACCAGAGCGACAAGGGAATCCAGCAAGAATCAGTTGTTTCGATGTTCCAGTGGTATTGTCGTGCGGCACTGACAATCGTCCACCTTCTCGTGGTTCTCTCAGAATCACAGCAACCCGGGTCTCTGTGGAAGGGCATCTGGAATACGTGCGGGTGGACATATCAGGAGTACGTGGTTTCGAGGGTTGTCCAATTTTACACAGAACATTGGAAGCCGTACATTGGTCTGGAGATATTCAATCATAAGGAATCGCCTGTCATCCTCACAGAGATGTAACAGGCAACCAAGTTTACTATTCTAGCCCTCGCAACACTTGAGCCAGGGCTAGCGAGGGTACGCGAGAAGCTCTATCTCGCTTCGAAGCGGCAAACAGCGCGGAAGGAAGATATTGCATACTGTCTGTTGGGCATCTTTGATGTTGCACTCCCGGTCATATATGGCGACGGTACGCGAGCGGTCCGTTGTCTTCTGGAGTACATCTTGACCTAATCAGGTAATGCCACACTTCTCTCCTGGACTCGAGCTAGAAACTGGAGTAGCAGTACCAACAGTTATCTCCCTGCCAACCTCATCGTCTATGACCAGATTGATCCCCCTCACGTTCCCCAACCGGATGACCATGGCATCGTTGCCCGACCCCTTGCTCGCTATGCAGTTGCACGAGCGACTGCACGGCCTTCCCCCTCTTTCGATTGTCACCGGTCGACTCCGCCTTCTTGGATTTGTTTTCTCGCTGACATCCCTTACCACTATCACAGCGGAACCTGAATCCGGCTCGAACGTTCATATTCATTATGCCAGTACGTCTATCCTCAGCAACGTATGCATTGAGACCCAGGACGACCTGGACGGACTGCACGGCTTGGTCCTGATCCACCCTTGGATCAGCCCCCTTGTGGATAGGGATTTCTCTGGCGGGGCTCCTCAGTTCGATGTAGCGATGTGTGCCTTACGGCTCGTGGTTCGACTGAAGCAGCCGTTCGGCGCGCGATTAGTATATTCGGAGTACACAATCGGAAGGATCAACGGACAGGTAGTATGATATGGGAAAATTCCCTCTTGTCTACAGCAGTTCGAAGTTGAATTTGGGGATCATGTTGCTAACCCTTGGATTGTGATTTTCTCGTCAAGAAAACTAGTACGACCACAACAGCAATGTCATGCGCATTTGGAAGGTGAGCGAGATGTTGATGAGGGTGAGCACCAGAGCAGAAGGTGATTGTGTAAGCTTAAGAAAAAATGAGCGTGCACGTGCATGCTAGGCGATGAAGCTCTGAAAGGCGCACCACGAGTCGATGACCAGACATTCTCCTTGTACTTGAACCTGACCGGCCTGACCCTTGGAGTACTTATATTTCCCAAACTGCACTCAAGGAAGATGAATGGTGAGTAGTACATAGCCAAGGCTATCTATGAAGTTCCGGTGCTGACGAGAGCAACAGAGCCGAGTAAGGTGGACAGCCCACTTCTCTTGGACTGCGGTCAGCAGGTGCAAGCACTGGCATCAGCGACCAGCGAAAGAGAGTTTCAGGAATCGAATGGAGCAAGTTCCAATGTCGCAACTGCTGTGAATCCAATCGAGATCGTTGCTCAAGATAAAATTTATTCGGTCGCTTTTCTCTGTGATGGGGAGCATGTTGTGAGCGGGGGACGGAAAAAGAAAATTCGACAATGGCGAGTGGAGGATGGCAAGGAGGTGGGGACGCCAAACAACGCTGGGAGTTATATTTTTGACCTGGCAGTCACACAAGATGGCAAGTGGATCGTGGGTGGGATGGGGAGTGGTCAAGTGATCGTATGGAATGCGAAGAGTCTCACTAAGGTGAACGAGTTCAAACTACACGACAGTCACATATGTGCAGTGGACATTTCAGCAGATGGGACGAAAATCGCAACCGGATCAGATGACAAGACATTTGGTGTTTGGTCGTTTCCCGCTGGCAAGCGACTCGGCCCATTCCGATTCAAACACAACCACTACTTGGCAGCAGTAAAATTCTCTCCTGATGGGCGATTCATCGCTACCGCCACGTGGGGTTGTAACTCTGTTCGGGTCTACGACATCAGCGACGGCGGCCTCCTCGCAGACTTTCCAATTCAGGTCGGCTCGTGGCACAATGAGTCCATCGCGTGGTCGAGCGACTCCAACCGCTTTTTCGCCTTGTCCAAAGACGGCAACATTCACTGTGTCGACGTGTCCACCAAGAAGACGCTCGCGAAATGGCGCATTCACAGCAACAACGAACCATGGTGTATCGCAGTGACATGCAACGACGCAATCATCGTAGCCTCCGCTAATTCGTCACTCTCACTCTGGGACAGTATGACACACCAACAAATCGGGCCCGTCATCCACCACGCCCACCTCATCCGGTCCATGGCCATCTCGCCAAGCTGCACTATTGCGACCGGTGAAGACGAGGCCATAACGCTGCGGAATCTTTGTGACATCCTTCCCTCACCATACCGCGATAATGTGAGTAACACTGCTCGTGTAAGACCACATCCTTACTTATTCTTCCTTTCTATAGATACTCATGAAGTGCAAAATGTGTCCCTTGAAGACTAAACAACCTGATATTTACGACATGGCTCTTCATGGGGACGGGCGTCAAGGTGTGCTTATAATCTGAACGACTCCGATGTCTGATAGCCATTTTCACCAGAGGACGATATGGCGAATCTCCACAAAATTATCCAGGAACTACGTAGCCAGCTTGCCACATCCAACAAGGAAAGGACAAGCCTCAATGAAATGATCAAGTCCCTCCACACGCAGAATAAAACCTTGAGTACATTCTCTCCATCTTCCGGATGACTCCGTTGTGCTAATATCTATTTCTACTAGAGGACGATATGGCGAACCTAGAGAAAACTGTTCAGGAACTACGTACTCAGCTTGTTACATCAAACGAGGAAAAGATAGGCCTTAATGGAATGATGGAGTCCCTTCGTTCACTGAATAAAACCTCAAGTGCGTTCTGTATGCCTTCAAATCCACTTTATTGATAGTCCGATTATTAGATCGCGAAATCATTCATCTCGATGAATCGGACAAGGAGCTCCGCAGCACGCTTGTCACGTCTCAAGGCTCACTCGATCGATTAATCCAGACCATAAAGGAATTACGCTCTGATGCTGATCTACACAAGAAGGGTTCAGGTACGTCTGAATCTTCTTGACTAACGACTCTGACTCGTCTTCAGGGTTCATTGCACTAAAAATAAGCGAGCTTGAGTTTACCATCCAAGAACTCGGTAACCAATACGCCGCATGCAAATGTGCCCTCCGTGTATACGACAAGAAGCATGAGTGCGAAACATTGTACGCCAACGGTCGCATATATGATGCTGCACAGCTTATTGCGGATGCGATGACTGAGGATCTGTGGGATAACAAACTAGCCATCGATTGGCTGAAAGGTGAGCTTGTATTTTTTTTCCCTTGAATAGTATATTCAATCCCCAACATCAGAATTCGTGCACCAGTGCATATCAAGGCTTCGGGAGATCGGAGATATGGCGTCAAGTTGCAAGAAACATGATGAAGCCCTTTCAGCTTACTCCACTGTCTTGTTGCTCACTCCTTCACCTCCGGAGGGTGTACTGATGGCATGGGCTAGAATGGTGCTCATTCGCTGCTCGGCGAGTGAGGCATTGGGTACCGTGCAGAAGGTATGGTCGACTTGGTCTTTCAGAATTGTATCATAGATTCCATTTCATTCAGTTCAAAGTTCCAAGGTTTCATGTTTATCGGGCGGTCTGCAATGTCCTCGAAGGAGATGATGGTCTTACGGAAGCGGTCGAATATTTCCACAAAATGAAAAACGAATTATCGGAGGGGACAAGCACCCTCGATGAGCGGCGGCAGTGGGAACTTGGCGAGTACTTTTATTGATGACTCGGAAACTAATCTGAAATTTTCACCAGATTTTCGACGACGTTGTAGCGAAAAGCTGGAAAATGAGGGTGATGCAGCAAAGGATGCAAAGAAACATAATGTGGCCATTAGATTCTACTCAAACGCACTCTCGCTTCACCCGACAAATATCAATGAGGTCATAGTCAAATGCTGCAAGACCCGGGTAGGTTTGTTGGAGGACGAACTGATAAACGTTACCAAGGTATAAATTGATCTGCATGGCACGCCGAGTTGATGGCGCTGACTGTACAGTTAGATCACTGAACGCGACCCATCGAACTACAGAGGATACCAAAGGAAACATGCGGTACTACATAGCCTGGGGCGTTACAAGGAGGCATCTGAGGCATTTGATATGATGCTGTCAAGCATGGAGAATTCCCTTGATTCACGAATTCGGGGTCAGTTGTTCTCATTCATGTTGCACAGACGACGTGGGCTGAGTCGTATCGACAGACATGCGGGGTTGTTATCTTGACACGACTCCACTGATTCGTCAGGTCGTCGAGCAGACCATCCAAGACATACCCCGAGCACTCATTGACACAACCACTGGTCATCTCTCTGATAAGGCAATGCAAGCGGAGGCTTTCGAACAAGTCCCCGTATTTCATGAGTTGCGGTCTTTTATGACGACCCCTGATCGGCTTGACTGTGCACGCATCCAGAGGGAGGTAGCGAAGTTTTATGAATATGTGATGTTCTCGCACAGGTGGCAGCCACCCGAGCCATCCTTCCAAATGGTCGAGAATACAGTTGTCTATGGACTATCCACATCCCCCACAATCGACAAACTCATCAACTTCTGCAAGCTTGTGCAATCTTGCCACTTCCGTTGGGCATGGAGTGATACGTGCTGTGTTAACCAGAGCGACAAGGGAATCCAACAAGAATCAGTTGTTTCGATGTTCCAGTGCACTGACAATCGTCCATCTTCTTGGAGTTCTCTCAGAATCGCAGGAACCTGGGTCTCTGTGGAAGAGCATCTGGAACACGCGCGGGTGGACATATCAGGAGTACGTGGCTTCGAGAGTCGTCCAATTTTACACAGAAGATTGGAAGCCGTACCTTGGTCTGGAGATATTCAATCACAAGGAATCGCCTATCATCCTCGCAGAGATGGAACAGGCAACCAAGTTTCCTACTCTAGCCCTCGCCACACTTGAGCCGGGGCTAACGAGGGTGCGCGAGAAGCTCTACCTAGCTTCGAAGCGGCAAACAACACGGAAGGAAGATATTGCATATTGTCTGTTTGGTATCTTTGATGTCGCACTCCCGGTCATATATGGCGAGGGTACGCGAGCAATCCGTCGTCTTCTAGAGCACATCTTGACCCAATCGGGTAACGTCACACTTCTCTCCTGGACTCGAGCTGGAAATGGGAGTAGCAGCACCAACAGCTATCTCCCTGCCGACCTCACTGTCTATGACCAGATTGATCCCCCTCACGTTCCACGACCAATCGAGAGCGTCGAGATGGACAGGATGACCATGGCCTTGCAATCATCGTTGCCTGACCCCTTCCTCGCCGTTCAGTTGTACAAGCGGCTGCATGACCTTCCCCCTCTTTCGATCGTCACTGGTCGACTTCGCCTTCCTGGGTTTGTTTTCCCTCTGACATCTCTCATCGCTATCACAGCGGAACCTGGATCCGATTATATTTATCATGCCAGTACGCCTATCCTCGGCAATGTATGCATTGAGACCAAGGATGACCTGGTTGGACTGCACGGCTTGGTCCTGATCCACCCTTAGATCAGCCCTCTTCTGGATAGGGATTTCTCTGACGGGGCTCCTCGGTTTGATCTAGCGATGCGTGCCTTACGGCTAGTCGCTCGACTGAAGCAGCCGTTCGGTGCACTGTTGCTTGCTTCGCGGGAGCGCCTGCTATACAAACGTGTCGCGGCGGACAGTTTTATCAAGGTTCAGATCCAGATGGAGACGGCATTGGAGGAGTTGATGGACAGCGTGCGTACAGTCGACGTGCAGTAGTCGTGAGTTGTTTTTTGGTTATTGTGTATGATGGTATGTTCGGTATGTTCAAGGTTTCAACCAATATCTCTGTTGTGACTATACATACATATGGTGCCGGTGTGCCTTTCTTGCCTTCGCCTCTCTCGTCTTGTCATTACTACGTATTACAATTTACTGCCGAGAACTAATGTTGACCGACGACAAGGTAAATGTCCAATCAGTCCCAGCCCCCAGCTTCGTTTGTTGATTGATCGTCCGGATAACTAGATGAAATCATGGTGAATATAGTGGCACACGAGTAAAGTAAATAACTAGAAACCCTACTCGTCGCTGCAATAAGAGGCAGAAGCATCTGAATTGCCGCGTACTGTGCGTTCGCCATCATCACGCTCTGGTCCACTTGGTCCAAATAATGGAGTAGGCTTTTCTGGCAGAGTTATCCCATCACGACGAAGATCATGTTGCATCTCAGAAATCCGCAATTCCGCTTGCTTCAAGGAGGCTTCAATCTGACTGTATTCCTCTTTGGCAATGATGCGCATCATGTCGAGTTCCTGGATGCGTAGGCCATGATATTTTAGCTTTGCTGCACAAACGTCCCGGCTTGCTTTCGCGAGTTCTAACTCGCGATGAGCGAAATGGTTCTCCATCTCCTGCGATCGTGTTACAGACATCTGAATTGCACAGCTCAAAATTCGGATGGTGGGCACACCCACAAAAATATATCTCACCGTAGTCAGTAATTTTTTGGTCTTTTTGAAAGGTGGAGGGAAGCCTCCCATTTCGTTTGAAGGCAACGGGGAGTCCATGTGGGCTCGCTTTCTTGGAGTAGGTGCTGAGGAAGCTGGTGGGAAATCTGAATGTTCATCGAGCTGGGCCTCTTTGAGCATGGCGGCCGTTGGTATAAAGAAACCAGTGTCTGAACGTTCAGTGGGCTGGACCTCTTTGGGTGGCTCCTTAGGTAGCGCACTTGAGGTAGGCAATGAGGAAGTTGGTGGGAGATCTGAAGACCCAACAGGCTGGACACCCTTGGCCCCCCTGAGCATGTCAATCGTTGGTATAAAGAAACTGGTGTCTGAACGTTCATCGGGCCGCCAGTGGACCCCCTTGGATTTCTTCTTGGGTAGCATACTTGAGGTAGGTAGCGAGGAAGTTGGTGGAAGATATGAAGACCCATCGTGCTGGACCCCCTGGATCCACCTGAGCATGGAGCTCGTTGGTATAAAGGCAGGCTCGGAGGTGTCTGAACATTCATCAGGCTGGACCTCCTCGGATGGCTTCTTGGGTAGCACACTTGAGGGAGGTAGCAAGGAAGTTGGTGGGAGATCTGAAGGCCCATAAGGCTGAATCCCCTTGAGCATAGCAACCGTTGGTATAAAGAAAGAGGTGTCCGAACGTTTACCAGACTGGACCTCTCCAGATGGCCCCTTGGGTAGCACACTTGAGGCAGGCAGCGAGGAAGTTGGTGGGAGATCTGAAGACCCGCGGGGCTGGATCCCCCTGAGCATGGCGACTGTTGGTATAAAAAAAGAAGTGTCTGAACGTTCATTGGGCTGGACCTCCTCGGACGGCTCCTTGGGTAGCATACCCGAAGTAGGTAGCGAGGAAGTTGATGGGAGATCTGAAGACCCGTGAGGCTGGATCCCCTTGAGCATGTCAATCGTTGGTATAAAAAAACTGGTATCTGAACGTTTGTTAGGCTGGACCTTCTCGGATGGTTCCTTGGCTAACACACTTGAGGTAGGTAGTGAGGAAGTTGGTGTGAAATCTGAAGACTCGTCAAGCTGGGCCCCCTTGGTCGACATGGAGGTCGGTGGTATAAAGAAAGCAGGTGGGGTGCTTGAATGTTCACCGGACTGGACCTCCTTGGGGGGCTCCTTGGGCTGCAGCGGCTCAAGGATTGGCATGTTGGAGCCTTACAAGTGGCACTGCGTGGGAGACGCCGTCCTTCAACGAAACTCTCGTGGCATGGGCGTAGACGATGACGTACAAGCCTGGCGCTCGCGAAATGGCGCAATGATGGTCATCGTAGCCTCACTCCACAACGCAGTAGTGAATCAACGTCGGACGGTCATCTGCCACTCCCACGATATCCGAGTCAAGTCCATGGCCACCCCACTAAGCCACGACATCGAGACCGCTGGAGACGGGGGAACCACGCTGCGGAATCTTTATGACATCCGAGTCCTTCCCTCACTCTACCGCGACAATGTGAGTGTTGCTACTCGTGTAATATCGCGCTCTATCCCTGTCGCTCCAGGTGCGCTAGCGAGAAATCCGGTGCTTGAGGGTTGAGAAGGACAATTTCTAAGACACAACGTGCACGGAACTCCAGAGTGCGCTTATTATGAACTATGCTTATGACTGCTACTCTGATATTCAACGTTTTCGCCAGAGAACGATATCTCGAACCTTGAGAAAACTGTTCAAGGACCCTGTACCCAGCTCGCTATATCCAAAAAGGAAGAGAACCTCTGTTTCTCCCTGAAGTCCAGTCGACACGTTAACGTCGTGTAATCCAATAAAATTCTGCTCTCACGTCGCGATGATCATGTTGCAAGGCCAAAAGGACGACTTGTCCTGGCATTGTGCGAGGTAACATACGTGGCATCATTGGCAAGAGCATCACGAGATATATCCAGAGGCGGATTAATTTATGAGTGCTAGGGGACACTGGACTTCACGAGCTGATCCTGGTCGCATCATAGGGACGTGAGACGAGTACGATGGGAGGAGGAAGATGAGGCAGAGATGAGGCAGAAAGGTAAAGACAGGCAGGGACAACAGGCAGAGCGACAGGGGGCCGGGAGAAACAACAGACAGACTCGGACCGCCCCGTGGCTGGTAGGTGCTGGCGACCGGTTGAGACGGCGCGCGAGAACGTCTCCTGATAGCGACGAGCATATATATGAAGATGAAGGACGGCTACAGCGCGTCGAGCACCATCGTATTCAATCCAATGCATGCCGCCAACATGAGTTGCCATGTTCACCAGCGAGGGGAGCGCGCCTTCCGTAGGTATTGTCAAGCCAAGGATGCAGGTTACCTGTTGAACTGGTGGTGGGGAGAGATGGAGATGACCGGCGCAGAACCAAGAGAGTCTAAGACGGCACGCGAGTACCTTGCGCGTCGCAGGAAGGATCTTCTAGTTGCGACGATAGCAATGGAGACTTCCAATGTGAAGAGAATGAAGAGCGACCACAGACTGTTCAACGTCATAGTCGATCTGACGCAAATCGCCAACCGAGTTGCCGAATTCACCAACGAAGCGAGCGCGCATCTCGGAGGCATAATTAAGACAAAGACGTGCATCGAGTGTCGGAGCCGATCGAGAAAAGGTTTCAAGAGGCGAGTGGTGCTAA
>JBBPLX010000891.1:0-13814 GCA_038090015.1 Leccinellum albellum
GAAGATATGCCTGTGGAACTGCTACTGGTAGGAAGAGGCCATGTACCGAGCAAGGACCCCGAGGATGTATCAAAACATTTGGCTTCGTTGGACGGCTGAGAGGCTGCATAAATTCGACAACCATCGGAGGACCAGGAAAGTGGTGAGGATACGACCTGACGGAATGAACACGGGATGTCGAGCAGCTGTTGGCCGTCGTCGCTGTTAAAGATCCTGATCGACTTTCCGGTCGTAGCGGTGGCAAGACGGCGGGCGTCCGGAGAGAACCGAACTGCAACAACAGTGGAGTCATGCTTCAGTGGGCCCGCGAGTTGTTTGCCTGTGGTAGTGCTCCAGATAAATGCGCAATTGTCTAATCCACTCGTGGCAAATGTCGTCGAGTTGGAAGAAATATCAACCGACAGCACTGCGTTTGTGTGACCCGAGACGTCCAGAACTTTTGTGTGAGTTTCCGCATTCCACACCATGACATACGGCTGTGATGTCAACCCGCACACTAGCCATTTGTGATCCCTTGACAGCGCAGTGGCCCAGATGACACATCCTGTCTGAATTGCTGAGCCAACCTGATGTCCGTCTTCTACCTGCCATCGACAAATCGTCCCATCTTCACCACCGCTCAATACCTGCTTGCCATCCGCAAGAAAGCAACCCGAGTACACCGCACTGTGTCCACACTGGATTTCAATCACTTTTGGGCGATCTGAAAGTGTCGACAAATAGTTATAGCAGACCTGGTACTCTAGAATAGCAAGAGACAGCTTACGCTCTTCTGTAGAATGCATTGATCACGGAACTCAGACGGTGATGGTGCTAACACGATAATGGGAGTACGTGGTCAAAGGGTAACAATTACGTATTCCTCGCGGTGTTGTCCATAGTAAGGACACAGTCTTGGACACAGTAGTACATACTATAGACTGGACACCATCCAAGAATGAAAATGCTCTGTTTAATATGCATCTTGTGTATAACACTGGGTCCCAGGATCCGGACGCTGGGCAGATAGGCTCAGGTGGTCACAATACACGTTCCTGAATTGCCCTTACCCCTACAAGTCCGACACTGTGGAGTGTCTCTTGCCGCAGCTACGAGGCCATCGAAGCCTAGATGGAGGCCTTCCAGGAGGTCTTGACGGTAGGCATAGGCTGTAGTAAACGAGAAGATTTGTTCACCGGATATAGTACACCGAAACAAGATGCCTTGCTCGTTTTACCGGAGGAAGAGATGACTATCACCCGACGCGAGGCATACGTCGAGATGATGGTCCATTGTGTTTTTTTTTTCGACACTGCTTCCAACGAACGTTATGAAAACTGTTCTAGAATCTAGTCTGGCCGGTCAATGGTACATGTTCCCGCGCCTTCATACTGAACGTCCATCTTCACATGCGCAATTTCGACCCTAAGCAAGGTCTTGTCCTCCCAGACACCGGGTTCACCCTCCTCCAATTCCAAGGCGCCAATATCGACGAGCACTTTTTTCGCATCGGATGAATCATGACGCTACGCCCAACCATGGCTGTCCCTCGCAAAATAACTAGCGCACGATGCGTTGCCCCCCAGCCAGACTATTTCAACGTTCAGCAACGATGGACCAAGTACGCCTCAGGGTATCATGGCCAGGTTTACATTGAAAACTTTGTCGCAAACGCCAGTTTGTGTACGTACGTATCCATTCCTGTTGTTTTCATGTGAATAGCGGCCTTATTACCCATGAAGCTGACGTTGTAGACCAGGAGGTGGTGAACCTTCTTGCAAATTACGCGGATCCAAAGGCTGTGATGGGCCCGGCGTATAGTAGCTTTGACGTTGTGAGTCCATGTTTGAAGTGTTTTATTCCAAAACCTGACCCGACAGACTGGTTTGTGTTAATGTAGCTGAGCTTATACACCGTCTTTCGGTGATGCGCAAACTAATCCCCGACACCTTTGACGAGTCAATTCCGCCGTCATTGAGGAACGCTCCGACGCATACGTACCTCGACTTTGTCGAGTCATTACCCGCAAACACCAGTTCCAGTCTCTAGGCGAAACATGCGTGTATATCCTGTGACAACTAGCCTGACAATCGTATCCGGTTGAAAGCTAACAAGGTGCTCGGTACCTGCCCAAAAAAATTGTTCGTTCTATTCTCGAACACCAGGCTGAGATAGATCACTAATTGAAAACCGTTGTCAGATAAACCCGACGAGTTAATACTTTATTACCTTACCTTCTGGTGCCTAACCTATCCCGGGGATTCCGTGTAAGTTGAAACATCCGATAACATTGGATATAGATGCAATTTTCACTTTGTTTTCCCGTGGAGTGCTCACGAGAGGGGTTTTAGGGGTAGAGGATCAAAACCAGGCTTCCAAACTGAAGCCGTTTTCAACTTTCATCCCACCACCCACTCCCTTCCTTCCATCTGACGGTAACATATACTTTGTTGATGCAGTCACTGCAATGGCACTTACGTCCGAGACGACTAACAATACTAATCTCCAACTGCGTACCACCACACACATACACATATGTACCATACAAGAACGTATTTATGCTAATGGATTATGAGCAACATAATCCTACACATGTCCCCCGCGCTCTTATGATTACTCTATCTCTACGATCCCGACGCGGATTTCCTTGGCAGAGCTGACCCGACGTTTAAGCCCTGGTAAGACAATCTCGTGCTCAGCAGCGACCCGTTTGTATTCCCCATGCGATTGTTGCTGCAGCAAGAGTGCATGGAATGGCTGTTGCAGACGCACGACGAGTTGCAATGCGCGGGTGTAACCATTCATCGCAGCAACGGGTCCAGCATACAAGGAAGGGGCGGTTGCAGTGCGTACAGCTCGAGATTGAGAATTTGCTTCGACCTCCGAATCAGACGACGACTCCGATTCATCGCCACTGTCCGATACGCTTCCCCAACCGACCTCATCGAGTAGACTACGCAAGTCGCGGATCCAAGGATGAGCGAAAACGAGCTTGCGGGGCTCTGCAAACGAAAGCGTGTCTGACGTCCGAAATTCTACATGGCCGATCCCCGACACCCGAGCACTGAAACACTTTCCTTCACCGATCTCGGCATCAGGTTTCTCAACGAGCTTCTTGACCGGGAACAGGATACATGGAAGGTGTAGTGTCCGGTGGGCAAATCGTGCTAATGGAAGGCGCATAACTTGCTTATAGACGAGCATCGCCTCTGTCTGAGACATTGAACTTTTTAATTCCGAGATGCGCTCATCCATTTCGGCACCTTCAGTGACGAGCGAAGTTTGGGGAGGTTGAGGATGAAAGGCGAGGGAGGCTGGGATACAGCTGTTGTACGATGAAGATTGTCCCGTCCAGCCAAGCACGGTTGCCTCCCCTGAACGAGCCATCAGTTCTTCGAACAGTTGGCACAATGCCGCATCTCCTCCTGCTCCGCAGTGACGTTGGAGGGCCATTATTTGTCTGACTATATCAGCCGCATCTTCATAGCGCTCCAAAGCATGCAGCGCGGAATGCCTTCTTTCATATCCCCACGGACTCTGGGAGTCTGCCTCGATCGCCTGAGTAATTGGAACTTAATGTTGCCGCATAAGAAAGATAGAAAAGTCATACATTATCAGCATCATTCAATGCTTCCTCCCATAACATCATCGTTGCACGAGCTTTGCTTCGTTTGAGCAGGAGGCCCGCAGGATTCGAAGGATTCAAAGACAATGCAGCAGAGTAGCGTGCAATGGCCTCTTCTATACTCTTAGACTTCATCGATACGTCGCCAATGTCCTCTAGTATGTTCATACATTGCTGAAGGTGCTGTTGGATTTCGATCCCAAGGCCATCAAAATTCCATCCAAAAATCTTTCAAATACTGTGGGTTAGGTTGAAGGTCGAGTGAGAGCGAGCATCTTACAAGATCGATCACGACTAGTTCGGGACAGTCTTCAGGGATAACAGGTTCCCCTGCGAGTCTGAGCCATTCCGCAGCACGCTCATGGTCTGCTTCCTTCAACGACATGTCTGTGAGCATGATGTACATTCGGGCCTGAATAGTATGACCTGTTCATCATTTCATGCGGGCCGGTAATCCTAGAAATTTACATACCCGGACTGTGATATATATAGTCTTGTCATTCATAGCATCAATCAAGTCCTCGACCCGCGAGATAGCTTCATCATGTCTTCCACACTGAAACAGGACGATGGCCTGTAAAAATCGAGTATGAATACCAATAGCAACAATAATAGTAGACACATGCCTTGATAAGCAAGACAAAATTACTTTCGGGCAAGGAACCGTTAGTGAACACGAGGTCAAATACACGCATGGCAGCGTCGTGGTCGCCATTGGCTGCGCGGGCTATTGTCATCGCAATCTGACCGATTGAGGACCACTGAACCTCGACAGACTTGATGCGCAATAATTAACATGCGACGAAACCAAAGACAGTCGAAAGATTACCTTTTTCGCATCATCTATAGCCAAATTGTATTGTTTCAGACGGGACCGCACGAGGGACCGCTGAGCGAGCCATTGAGAATGATGAGAAAGATCCTGAACATCTAGAATCTTTTGTGTCAAGACTTGTTCTGTGCGCGTCAAGTCGCCCTGTGTCCAAGCTTCGAGTATCTCCTCGCTGATTTGGATGAGTGGAAACTCTGACACAGGGATTACAAATGGCGGAAACTAACAGAATGTAACACACTCACGACGCTAAGGACATAGTAGGAGATTTCACGCTTTGAGATTCGTCAACGATTAACAGTAGAAATACTTACATCTCCCGTAAGGAACGATTCCGGAAGGACACTACGAAGGCCCCTGACAGTCACTTTCCCGTTTGTTTCACCAGTAACAACGTAGGCGCCGTCAAGGGAGAGCGTCATGAAGTAGATATCACTGGCGTGATTGATTATAGGCCCAATTTGCTTGTATGTCGAGGCATCCTGGAAAGACAGCGAGGTGTTATTGGTAACGATGACAAACTTTTGGTTGGACGATGCTGCGATAGAAGATATGCCTGTGGAACTGCTACTGGTAGGAAGAGGCCATGTACCGAGCAAGGACCCCGAGGATGTATCAAAACATTTGGCTTCGTTGGACGGCTGAGAGGCTGCATAAATTCGACAACCATCGGCGGACCAGGAAAGTGGTGAGGATACGACCTGACGGAATGAACACGGGATGTCGAGCAGCTGTTGGCCGTCGTCGCTGTTAAAGATCCTGATCGACTTTCCGGTCGTAGCGGTGGCAAGACGGCGGGCGTCCGGAGAGAACCGAACTGCAACCACGGTGGAGTCATGCTTCAGTGGTCCCACGAGTTGTTTGCCTGTAGTAATGCTCCAGATAAATGCGCAATTGTCTAACCCACCCGTGGCAAATATCGTTGAGTTGGAAGAAATATCGACCGACAGCACTGCGTTCGTGTGACCCGAGACGTCCAGAACTTTTGTGTGAGTTTCCGCATTCCACACCCTGGCATATGGCTGTGACGCCAGCCCGCACACAAGCCATTTACGATCCCTTGACAGCGCGGAGGCATAGATTTGGTGCCCTGCTTGAATCGCGGAGCCAACCTGATGTCCGTCTCCTACCTGCCATCGGCGAATTATCCCCTCGGCGCCACCGGTGAATACCTGCTTGCTATCTGCGGCAAAGGAACTTGAAACCGAGTACACCGCATGTCCACACTGGATCTCAAATACTTTCGAGCAATCTGGTAGTAGCGTCGACAAACAGTTATTACAGGCTCGGGTGCTCGAATGACAAGGCACCTACCTCTTTCTGCGGAATACATCAATCACGAAACTCAGACGTTGACAATGCTGACACGATAATGGGAGTATAGGTCAAAGGGTAGCAATTACGTGTTTCTCGTGGTGTTGTAGCCTCGTGACTTGCCATGAGCTACTCAGACTACGCTAGAATATGCGCGGCATACACTGGACGACATTCAAAAAGAATGAAAACGTCCTATTCAATAAGCTCATCTCGTATAGCAGTCGGTGACGCTCGGATGCTCAGGCGGTTACGATACACCTTCTTTACTCGAACAAGTCCAGCGCCGCAGCTATGATATTATTGACGCGTAGATAGCGTGGAGGGTCTTCCAGGAGATCTCGACCGTATGTCGATTAGCACCTGCTCGTGTCAGTGACGCAACCCGACCATTACACTACGCAAGATGCAGCTAAGATGATCCAGTCAATAGATAATACATAATAGTACGAGTCACGACCACGTACTACAGCTTGTTTACGGTGCCCCCTTTACTGGAGAGATGGTAGTTCACTTTGTGTTCCTGTTTCCCACGCCATGATGCCTCGCCTCCCGCCTTCACCGAGTAAACAAAATGCAGGCAAGCGCGACTCCTAGGAAACGAAATGATGATGGTACCCCCTTCCGACATATTTTTGTTTGCGTCTGATTATGGTACAGTCAAACGGAACGAACTAGGTACCGCTTTTCCCCCTCCTGAGCTCGCCTTATGTCCAGATCGCACGCGACCTCGACCCCAAGCAAGGTCCCGTCCTGGGTTTACTCTCCCACAACGCCAAGGCGCCAACATCGACGAGCACTTTTTTTCGCATCGGATGACGTTGCACCAAACCGTGACTGTCCCTCGCAAAACAACTAACACACGACGCGTTGCTCCCTCGGCCCGATTATTTCGACGTTCAACAGGAATGGGGAAAAGTATACCGTGATCAGAAATACATTGAGGGCTTTCCCGCAGATTCAAATTTGGGTGCGCATGTATCCATTCCCGTTGCTTGCCATAACGTTGACCCAATATATAAAGGGTGGTCTCATTACCTATGAAGCCGATATTGTAGACACGTTAACCAGGAGGCGGCGAATTTTCATTCAAATTATACCGATCCAAGGGCTGTGATAGCTAACGTATGGCTTTAATGTGGGTGCTGTGAGTCCATCTTTGAGGCGTACGTGCACCTTTTCTATGATCTTCGACAAGTTCTTAGTAATTCCGCCGTTCTCAAAGAATATTTTGACGCGTACGTACCTCAGCTTCATCATCACCCGCAAACGCCAGTTGCGGTCAACAGCGAGTGCATATCTCATCGAAGCCTCAACAATGTGAGCAGAGGCATCTACGACACCATTTCCATCATGAACTATTCCTCACCCTTTCGTCAAATAGTCGTCACTGACACACTCATAGCTATAGCACGAGATCAATCCAGCGATGAATTCAAGGTGATGGGACTTGCTGATAACTCCAAGCTGTGATCTTCGTCTCCATATGATTCAAGGACCGTTTTGTACCCGTTCGTACCATGTTCACCAGATGGATACTAGTGACCAAAAAATATGTCATACCTGATTTGCGTCACGGTCCCAGCATAACAACGACAGAGATGTGGGCCGCTTCATCAAACAAGATGTATAAGATTTGAAGAATTCGACGTAAAGCGACTTTTCATGTATGATACCCTTGCCCATCTGGCTCTGAATTCTGCCTCGTATCCATCGTAGGGAGCATGACATATTACTTGTCGACGGGTTTTCGGGATGGTGTTAGATACTCTGATCTTGAACCACATTAACTTGCATACGTTTCGCATTGGAGAAGCCAATTAGTAGGAAAGTGTGCAAAAGACCGAGTACATTACAAAGAAAGGGGGTGACAGAGATCCAAGTCGGCTCCAGCAAAGGGGCCTAGTATATAAATGTGTGAACTCCCAAACCATACGATCCACGAGAAAGACAAGAATAGCCACAAAAATGTATACCATCGAGTACTTCAAACGCACCAAGTGCGAATCACAACATCTGCTAGGATAATGCAACGATACCAAATTCTACGCATCTGCGATCACAATATCTCCACCACTTCGACCCGGACATCCTTGGCAGAACTGATGCGGCGTTCAAGCCCTGGCACAATGATCTCGTGCTCAGAAGCGACCCGCTTGTACCCTCCATGCAATTGTTGCTGCAGCAAAAGTCCACGGAACGGCTGCTGTAGACGGACAACTAGCCGTAATGCCTGGGTGGAAACGTCCATCGTAGCGATGGGTCCTGCATACAGTGGCGCAGCCTTGGATCCTGGTCTCGGAGACAAAGACTCTGCTTCCACGTCGGAACCCGATAACGATAAAGAATCGTCCTCGCTATCCGATGAGCTTCCACAACATTCCTCGGCTGGGCCACGCAAATCGCGAATCCATGGATGGGCGAAAGCTAGTTTGCGCGGTTCCGATAATGAGAGCTGATTCGACGTCCGAAATTCGACATGCCCAATGCCTGATACCCGGGCACGGTACCACTTCTCTTCGCCAATCTCGGCATCTTTCTCGACGAGCTTCTTGACTGGGAACAGGATGCAGGGCAGGTGGAGTCTCCGATGGTGAAAGCGCGTTGATGGTGCGCGGATGACTCGGTCATAAGCAACCACTGCATCTGTAAGAGATATCGAACTTTTTAATTCCGCGACACGCGCATCCATTTCAGCATCGTCGATGGTGGGAGAAGAAGATGAGGCCTGGTTATGAATAGCAAGGGTGCCGGGGAGGCAACTGTTGTACGATGAGGGCTGACCCGTCCAGGCGAGCACCGTAGCTTCACCCAAACGAGCCACGATATCCTCCAGAACATGAGCTAGTGCAGCATCTCCCCCGCCGCCACTGTGACACTCGCATTGTGCACTTGAATTGGCGAGAGGATTTTCTGTGAGGGAAACCATGTGATTCAGGGTACTAACTGCTTCATCGTAGCGCCGCAAAGCATGGAGTGCCGCATGCCTTCTTTTGAATCCCCAGGGATCCTGTGGGTCTGACTTGATTGCCTGGTTTCATAAAATTCACCATTTTTGCATACTTGAGAGGGAAGAAAATTGTACCTCATCTGCATCTTTCAATGCATCCTCCCATGAACTCTGCGTTGCCTGTGCTCTGCTTCGTTTGACCAAGAGACTCGCAGGATTAAAAGGATTCAAAGACAGTGCAGCAGTGTAGCTTGAAATCGCCTTTTCTGCTCTCTCAGACTGCATTTCTACATCCCCAGTGTCCTCCAAGGCCTTCATGCATCGCTGAAGATGCTGCTCGACTGTGAGAGCGAGGCCATCGCACTTCCATCCAAACATCTTCCATATTATGTTGGTCTGAACGTTCATAGACAGAGAATGAACAGCTTACAAGCGAGATCACGACAAGTTCAGAACATTTTTCAGGGATAACTACATCCCCTACGCGCCTGAGAAATTCTGCGGCTCGCTCATGGTCGCCTTGCTTGAATGACATGTCAGCGAGTAGAAGGTGCATTTGAGCCTAAACACGGCCTGATTATCATCTCGCACTAGCTATCCTGGCAGTTACTCACCCGGATGGTGACATACATCGCCTTGTCATCGACAATGCTGATCAAGTCTTCAACCCGTGAAATAGCCTCAGTGTGTCGTCCACATTCGAATAGGACAATGGCCTGAGTCTAATTAGACAATGCTGTAATAGACAAAAAAACGACGATCCCACACCTTGATCAACAATACGAGATTGACGTCGGTTGAGAGGTCATTAGTGAACACGAGGTCAAACATACGCATAGCAACGTCGTGCTCGCTATTACCGCTGTGAGCTATCGTGATTGCAATCTGACCAATAGCGGATCGCTGAATCCCAACAGACTGGTATCGGATATTCAGCACAAGACCGATCCAAACAGGGTGGAAAGGGTACCTTTATTGCATCATCGATGGCCAGGTTGTACTGTTTCAAACGGGATCGCACGAGAGAACGCTGAGCAAGGACTTGCGCATGACGAGAAGGGTTCACGGGATTTAACATCTCGTTTGTTAGAACTTGTTCCGCTTGAGACAAGTCACCCTGTGTCCATGCTTCGAACGTCGCATCGCTGGTTTGTATGAGAGGCAGCTGTGACTCTTGGAATGGTCAGAAAGGGTAGTAAATAGAGGTTCGAACACACTCACAATACAAAAGAATTAGGGGAAGAAAATTGCGGCTTTTAGATTGACCAACGTTTAGCACTAGATATACTTACGTGCTGTGTAAAGTAGGAGTCCGGAAGGATGCCACGAAGACTCCGCACAGTAACTTTGCCATATTGCTCGCCGGTGACGACATAATCACCATCAGGAGAGAGCGCCATGAAGTAAACCCCACTGTTGTGCTCAATTACCTGCCCAATTTGCTGGTGTGTTGAGGCATCCCAAAAGGACAGTGAACAACCTCCGGTGACGGCAAGAAACTTTTGGTTGGACGATGGTGCAATAGAAGGGTAGAGTGAGTCGCCTGGAACAGCCCATGTACCGATTGAGGATCCTGAGGTCGTGTTGAAACACTTGGCTCCATTGATCGACGTAGAGACGGCAAAAATTTGATTACTATCCGCAGACCAAGCGAGTGGTGAGGATGTGTAATGCTTGAATGGGCAGGGGATGTCGAGTAGCTGTTGACCATTGTCGCTGTTAAAGATCCGGATTGACCCTCCGACCGAAGCGGTGGCGAGGCGTGCATCGTCTGGAGAGAACCTAACTGCCACCACGACGGAGGCATGCTGCAGTGGACCTACGAGCTGTGTGCCTGTGCTAATGCTCCAGATGAATGCGCGTCTGTCTGACCCACCCGTGGCAAATGTCGTCGAGTTGGGGGAAATATCCACGGACTGCACTGTGCTTGTGTGTCCACGGATGTCCAGAGTTTTGGCGTGGCTTTCCACACTCCAAACCCCGACATATGGCTGTGCAGCCAGCCCGCAAACCAACCATTTGTGATCCATCGACAACGCGGCTGCATAGATTGCATTCCCTGCTTGAATCGCTGTGCCCACCTCACGTCCATCATCTACTTTCCATTGTCGAATTATCCCGTCTTCACCACCGCTCAATACGTGCTTGCCATCGGCAGCGAAGAAAGCAGAGTATACTGCTCTACCACAATTAATTTCAACTATTTTCGAGCGATCTTGGAGTCGACGAATAGTCATTACAGGCGTCCTTGAATGACAAGGGACTCCCTACCTTCTCCAGCTGAGTACATATTGTTGACCAGCACGACACAGAGACGGGAATTCAGATGGTGGGAATACTGGGTCAAGGGGTCACGAGTATGCCTTTGCCTCGTTGTGATCTTATAAAATGCTCGTGTTGTCTTATCAATCATGATATCAGTTCTGAACTGCGGAAGGGCTCGAAGTTTAGTTTTCTTGCTTGACAATGTCGTTTCTTCATCCTGCCTCGTATTCATCATAGCGGGCAGTTAAACTGAAACAATAATCAAGTTGAACCACATTTGGATACATCACGGTTCAACGCATGGAGAAGCATCGGCCTTAGATCATACAATTCTACACGAAGATTGGAAACCGGGAAAGAGCGCAAAAAGAGCGAGCACGACAAACAGTGGTGCATGTACGGACTTCTAGACTACACGATGGACGAGAATGACACACAAGTACAGAATCTGGCATATCCACGGTCACAATATTTCCACGACTTCAACCCGAAAGTCTTTGGCAGAACTAATACGGCGTTCAAGCCGTGGCACGATGATCTCGTGCTCAGCAGCAACCCGCTTGTATCCTCCATGCGGCTGTTGCTGCAGTAAGAGCCCACGGAATGGCTGTTGCAGACGGACGACTAGCCGCAGCGCCAAGGTAGAGACGTCCATCGTAGCAATGGGACCCGTATACATGGGCGCGGTTACATTGGCCGCAGCCTCAGAAGCTACCGGGGATAGAGACTCTTCTTCCACGTCCGAACCGGACCATGACAAAGATTCGTCCTCGGTATCCGACAAGCTTCCACAACGTTCCTCCTCGGCTGGGCCACACAAATCTTGAATCCACAGATGGGTGAAAGTGAGCCTACGTGGCTCCAACAACAAGAGCCTGTCCGATGTCTGAAACTCAACGTGGCCAATGCCTGACACCCGGGCACGGTACCACTTCTCGTCGCCAATCTCAGTATCTTTCTCGATGAGCTTCTTCACTGGGAACAGAATGCAGGGAAGGTAGAGTCTCTGGTTGGCAAACTGCGTTGATGGTGCGCGGGAGACCCGGTCATAAACAACCATTGCATCGGTCGGAGACATTGATATTTTAATTCCGCGACGCGTGCATCCATTTCAGCATCGTCGATGGTGGGCAAAGAATAGGGGGCTTGGTTATGCGAGGGTGCTGGGAAGGCAGTTGTTGTATGATGAAGAGTCCAGGCAAGCACCGCAACTTCGCTCAAACGAGCCACGATATCCTCCAAAAGGTGGGCTAGCGCAGCATCTCTCCCGCCACCACCGTGACACCCACATTGTGCACTCGAATTGGCGAGAGGATTTTCTGTGAAGAATAGCCTCATCGTGTCGTCCACACTCGAATAGAACGATGGCCTGAGTGTAATTAGGCAACAGTACAAGCAGCAGCGAAACCGACGATTCCAAACCTTGATCAACAATACAAGATTGATGTCGGTCGAAAGATCGCTAGTGAACATGAGGTCAAACATGCGCATGGCAACGTCATGCTCGCCGTTACCGGCGCGAGCTATCGTGAGTGCTATCTGACCAATAGCAGATCGCTGAACCCCAACAGGCTAGTATGCGATATTCAAACAAAATAGGTCTAAAGGGGATGGAAAGTCTACCTTTGTTGCATCATCGATGGCCAGGCTGTACTATTTCAAATGGGATCGTACCAGAGAGCGTCGAGCAAGGACTTGCGCACGACAAGAAGGATGCAGGGGATCTATTAACACATCTTTTGTTAGAACCTGTTCCGCTCGAGACAAGTCGCCCTGGGTCCAAGTTTCGAATCTTGCACGGCTGGTTTGTATTCGGAGTGACAATCGTGGCTCTTTGAGGGCGCACCAAGAAAACTTAGTTTAAACATACTCATGATAAAGAAGAATTTGCAGAAATTAGAGGAAGAGATTGTCACCTCAGAATCGTTAACATTCGCATTTGGCTATAACGGAAGCACTCACTGGCACACGTCTTGTAATATATGAGGCCGGAAGGATACCACGAAGACTTCGTATTGTAACTTTTCCATCTTGCTCGCCAGTCACAACAGAATTGTCATCAGGAGACAACGAGTAACGTTGTGCAGCAGCCATCCCGCACACCAACCATTTGCGATCTATCGATATTGCGGCCACCTGGAGTGCAGCCCCTGCTTGAGCTGTAGCGCCAAGTTCACGCACGTCATCTGCTTTCCATTATCGAATCCTCCTGTCGTTACCGACGCTCAATAACTGCTTGCCATCGGCAGTGAAGAAAGCAGAGTGTATCGTGGCATAGCGGCAATCAATTTCAGTTATTTTTGAGCGATCTAAGAATTATCATGACAGATATTCTTGAATGCAAGGAACCTACCTTGTCCAGTTGAGCACATATCGCTGGCAGTACACGACACTTGGACACAGGAATGCAGATGGTGGGAATACAGGGTCAAGGGATCGATCAGTCACGAGTGCGCTTTATAATGAAATTCTTTTGTCATCTTATCGAACATCACATCAGTTCACAACACAGTTTTACCGCTCAAGCGCTCTGAATCGAGGTTTAGGTCTCTTCCCGTGCGAGTGACTGGGCGCTATGTGATAAAGATTGAACAGATCCTAATACATGTGTCGCTTCATATCAATGAGTTACGCTCCAAGGTTCGGAAAGTGCTCCTTTCCTATGTAATCGCCTGTGCAACATTCTTGACTTTTGATTGTTCGATCCTAGGTGGAATCTATGCCAGTGGCCATGCACGAGCCGATATGGCGGTTTTGATATATGAATAGTATGGTAGTTAGTACAACTGTGTCTTGTAATTTTATGCTAATTGGTTTCCACATGTGTGATACATGACTATTATCTTGCC
>JBBPLX010000892.1:0-13774 GCA_038090015.1 Leccinellum albellum
ATGAAGTCAACTCTGGCATGATTGAGATGGGACAACGGGGAGAACTGGCTAGTCGGTTATTATGGCTCCTAGCCAAGGACCTGTTCATTCGCACGGTGGGCAACTTGAAGGACATGATTCCTTCGACATGGGATGGCCATCTCCCCGACTGCCAGATGATACCGGTCGTGGATTGGCTCGAATTCATGTTCGGACCAGAGATGTGGAAGGACGAGAATCAGTCTGTGCTCGTACACGATGCCTTTCAAGATGCATACATTAATTTTTCTCATTGGGTATGTATGAAGGTAAATATTGCTGGGTCTGGTAAACAGGACGCGATAAGGTCAGTCTTCCGATCGCACGCTTGTTCCGCAAGATAGTCTGACGACGCTCATACAGCTTAGACGAGTGGACACAGCGTCACTGGCAGCGAACGAGCGCGATACAGTGCTGCCACCAACAACCTGCGATCGACAAGGTGATCCCGATTTACTTCAAAAGTGGGCGGTCGGGGAAAGCGCAAATGTCGCAAATATTGATTTCGGACAAGGCTCGAGAGTCGAAGAAATCCAAGCGGGAATTGAACAGCATCACGCGGAGGGATGAATCTATAGGTGGCTCGGACGGTTCACTCCCGTACATTGCTATCTTGGCAGACCTTGGGCAACCTTCGGAGTTCACGGTCACGTTCCCGGAGCGTGGTAGCTCGGATCCTTGCCTGCGGATCTATGCGGCGGGTTCGGATGAGGCTACATACAAGTTTTTAGGCGAGTGTCCAGAGCTGATGAAGACACTTAAAGATCTGGTTCGTCTGCAACGTATCCCGAAATTAGACCGGCCGTTTGCGGAATATCTGAGCGAACAAGTGGAGTATGGGAGTACACCGACTGGGGAACACATGTATTGGGAACGTGGTGGGAGCCGTCCTGAAGATACCATGCTGTAGGCTGTAAATGCACTTGTTGAACGTTAGCATAGATCTTAGTGTCCACACGACATGTCGCAAAGACTTTTGGGTCTGCCTACGGAAGACTACTAGACCCAACTAGCGTTGCCGCAGAGGTGAAGTAACTTCGAAGTGAATGTAGTTCACTTCGCGGAGGTCACACTTCGTCACAACTTCGCTGCAACTGAATTGGGAAGGAAGTGAGTTCATCCAGTTCGGGAGGCAAGGTGAACTGTAGTCTGTACATGGTATAAGTATTTGGCAATGATGAGATATATCTAGAAAGGTGGCCCCTATGCATATCATATCATAGTCCCAGTCTGATTTATAGGTCGAGAGTGTGAACAACTCAAAAGACGAGGTCCAGGTGCTCTATACAATCATTTCACAGGGTAATGCTGCCACCCCGGCAATGTTTATTCGCAAATAAAACAGTGACACGATTCATTTTGCAAGCTGTTGCCTGTTTTCTGCTTTTTACTACACGACCTGTCGTACTAACTCATTGCTTATAGAGGAAATTAAAACAAACTGTTTATCCGCTGCTCTTTCAGGTAGCCATGCACAAGCTTCATGTGTGCCGTGCGAGCGTATCTTTTCATCAAGCAAACTCACGCGTACTAACAACCGAAACCGTCTTTCGCCCGAAGCAATCAAAGCACTACAATTTCTCAAATTTGCTTACAAGCAGTCTTGTCTTAATTTTACTCCTGATCTAATTGCACAGGAGGTAGACTACAATATTTCTGGGTTTGTTACAGAGAGAACCATAGATGAACTCACAAAATCGGGCGATATGATATCGACGAACTCTACCAGTTACAGTACATATGCTCATAATGCATATGGTTATAATGCATATCTGTCATAATGCATTGATTTTCTGGTGGTCCCGAGTTGGGACCACCCAAAATGACAATATTTTTGCATATTGCATAATGCATAGGCATCACTCTTGGTATATGCATTATCATGGAGCCTGGGACTGTGTTGGAATTGCTCCCACGAACGTGGGACTGGAAATTTTTGTGTTCTTTCGGCCCCCGGATCAGCGCATCATGATGCTCAATGCAAAACGGAAGCCCCGCAATAAGCCCACCAATCACCCACCCCGAGTTGCGAAACGGCCGAAGCATGCCAAGAATGCATCTGCCAGTTCTGCAAAGCCACCACTGGTGCAACGGACAGCCCGCGAAAATCTTATGCTCGGTGACTGGTTATTGGTCTATCACTTTGTTGATGAACATCCGAATGCTTCCCAGGCTGAGATTGTGGAGCACTTTGCTACACACCAAGAAGGCCCCTTAATCTTCACACAGTCAACTTTGTCTCGCAAGCTTCGAGACCGTCCAAAAATGGAGGCACGTACAGATGACAATCCTGCTGCATTGTCATCAAAGAGGCCTCGAGTTGTTACCCGACCAGATGTCGAACGTGCACTTGTACTCTGGGCAAAAGCTATGGAACAGAGGAATGAAACAGTTTCTGGTCCAATGCTGAGGGAGAAGCGGAAGAGATTCGAGGATAAAATGCAGGTTCCTGAGGCTGAGAGACTGACTGGGGACAGCTGGGTACAGTCATTTTGCAAGACCTATGGACTCCGTGAAATCCGACGCCATGGAGAGGCAGCATCTGTTGATCTGGCTGCAGTCGAAGCTGAACGGCTGCGATGTCGGCAACTTCTTGCAAAGTATGCTCCACGCGATCAGTTTAATATGAATGAAACAGCATTCAATCCTTAGTAAGATCTTGTATTCACGAATTAAATTAAATCTAACCTTATTCTTCAGTGCTCCACCCGACCATGGCCTTGCGACCAAGCAATTAAGTGGGAAAAAGAAGGAAAAGTTCCAGATCACCATCGGAGTTGCATGTAATGCAGATGGGTCAGAAAAACTAGACCTATTCTTTGTTGGAAGGGCAATTAAACCATGATGCTTTAAAAAGAAGACGCCAGAACAATGTGGTTTTTATTATCATCATAATAAGAAGGCTTGGATGACCTCTGAGCTTTTTGAACAGTATGAGCATTGTTTGCATCATTTGCCACTTGCTAATGACCATATTTCCAGGTGGGTGAAAAGACTCGACCTTCGGATGAAACAAGAACGGCGACATATCATCTTATTGGTTGATAATTTCTCTGGCCACTCACTATCATATGGTCCATCCAATATCAAGCTAGAGTTCTTCGAGCCAAACATGACACCATTTGTCCAGCCGTGCGACGCCGGCATCATACGAGCCTTCAAGGCATTGTACAGACACAATTTTAGCAGTCGGGCTGTAGATCTTGACAAAGCAGGCAAACAAGAAATATATAAAATCAATCTTCTCCAGGCAATGGTGATGGTGGAAGAGGCTTGGGACTCAGTGACGCCAGAGACCATCAGGAATTGTTGGCATCATACCCTCATCCAGCCATAGGCCATATTCCATATGTTCGTCTATGACACATTTTGATATCTGACAGTGAAAGCTGCATTGTAAATGGTGGCTTGGATTCTGAGTCTCTCATGGGTTTACCATCATCATCTCAGTCGACGACCCCACATGCCGA
The DNA here is from genome assembly GCA_038090015.1 of Leccinellum albellum. Classification (NCBI taxonomy): domain Eukaryota; kingdom Fungi; phylum Basidiomycota; class Agaricomycetes; order Boletales; family Boletaceae; genus Leccinellum; species Leccinellum albellum. The sequence continues at coordinate 3,489 of JBBPLX010000892.1, forward strand.
TCCTCTTGCTTGGAAGATTATCTCTGAATTTGCAACAACCAACCTGTCACTACCGAATGCAGAAATCCGACTCAAAGCTCACCTTGGAAACCACTTCATTGATGCTGATTGGCAACCTGCTCTTCATGCTGTGATGGATGCTGAAGGTGACTCTGAGGTTGCTCTAATGGCCATCAAACCCCTCGAGGAGGCAGCCATGCACAGGCCTGGACTCAAGATCCAAATCTCACTCCGCCCGAAAGAGTTGCCCTTGCTCAAGTCAACTGAAGAAGAACTCTTGCGATCTGTGGAAGTTCTCAGATCACGAAACCGTATCTTTGGCCCTTTGCATACTCTCGATGAGTTGCTGGATCCTCTGGAAGAGACTGAGATTCGTGAGGTTGAATTGTTTTCAGCTGGTGAGAAGGGAGAGGATGAAATCATGGAGACGGTTCAGTACGAGGCAGCCATGAAAAGAGGTGATGTGATTGAAATTGACTCTGACAATGAAGATGACGAAGAGGAGCCATGTGCGTCAAGGGTTGAGGCGATGGACTTGTGCAGGCAGCTCGAGAGGGTGGTATTAGAGTATGGCGAGGGCGAAGATTTGGCATTGTCGATGCAGTTGTGTCAACTCCGTGCAAGGTTATCGAGGCAGGAGATGGCTTGCAGGAAGCAGACGACGTTGGATCAGCACTTCGTACGCACCACGTAGCTGTGTGACATTTGGGTCACACTTTGTCACACTTCCTCGTCTTGCATATCCATAATAATGCATTAGGTTTGGTCGGCCCCGACGTTATGCATTATGAGCATATGTACTGTAGTAGCTAGATGGCCGCCAAGAGAACTGGTTAACGTCCACAGTAGCGACTTTGAATCTCAAAGCGAAGAAACATATATATTATCCATTGGACAGCAATAACGAATGTCCACACGAATAAGGTGATAGATCAGTAGTAGATTACACTTATATAAAGCGTTCAGTAGTTCGTTCACAAGATATGATCAAGCGCCTAAGCCAAGTAGCTCCAACAGCTTCCCGAAATTGGGCGTACCGAGACCAGTCACTGTATGCAATGTGTCTATCAGTCGATCCCATCACCGATTGCCATCATGAAATTGAGATTGGTAGATTAGACCAGGTCATATCCACCGGTCGAAACACGACGAAATAGATGAAAAAGGATCAAGAGACAACGTACCAGGATCCCAACCGGTGGTCGAGTTGAAGCCTTGCGTACCACACCCAGCATTGTGTCCCCCTGTAACATCGTTCAACCCCGCCAAACCCGTGGTATATAGCCATGGGTTCAAGAAGCCCAGAGGAGGCTTCTTGGCGGTGAGCAGTGCATCATTGAGCATCGAAATGAACGATGCAAAGGTGGGGGCGGCGCAGGACGTGCCGTCGGCCATGTCTGGTCGACCTTGGTAGAAGATTTGGAAGTTCAGGGCTTGCGCGGCAACGTCGGGAATACCCTATGTGAAAAAAAGACGTATGAGAAGGTCGCATACTCTACTTGAATGAATCTAGTTTACACGACCAGAGCTAAGCAATTGCACATTGGCTTTTGTCATGCAGAGGGGAGATACGCTTACGAGTTGTACATGCCTTCGTACGTTCCAGTAGGGAGCGTTTGCAAGTAATTGGCGACAGCAACTTGCTGATAATCTGGTCGGGGGAACTGTAAATATAGTAAGCGCGTGAAGAAAGAAAGTCATAAAGGGGGAAACACGCACGTAATTGCTGAAGCCCCCTCCAGAAAATATGACAGCCGTTTCAGGGATGTTCTGAGTTCCTCCAACGGATGTCACGCTAAGTGCGTTCGAATCTGGTTAACATGTACGGTGTACCTTCGCGACTGACCTACAATGGGCAAGAGGCAGGAAACATCGGGATGAATGCAGTCCTGTTACTACCATTGTTGGTAAGACATGGAGGTTGATCCGTCGGGTAGTAGTCACCGCCGCCAACACCGCCATCACCAGATGAGAACAAGAGGGAGACACCACGAGCACCAAGCGCAGCAAGACCGTTACAAATACGCACAGCGTAGTCGTTTGGAACTGCTTTCAATCAGGCCATGCCAATACAAAAATCGAAGCAACAAACCAGTCTGTTCATCGTCCCCATAACTAGTAGAGATTGTCTGGGGAATGTCATCTTGAGAGGACATGTAATCCAACCACTGTTTTCGACGACCGAACTCAGGATAATTGGAAAAGGGAGAAAGAGATGAAACGAACGTCAGAGTATGGTTCATTACCATTCATCGGAGTGACTGCATCGGGGATGAAAGGAGGCTGGCCTCCAGTTGAGTAGAAAGTCGCAGGTGTAGGGTATGTCAATCCATAAGCAAACTGCACGTCCAAGTTAGCTTCCAGTCCGGTAGCCGATAAACTCTGGTTGTTCAAGCCACCTGAGCATATCGTCAGCAAACCACTTGCACTCCGCTCATATATCCTTACCGTTGATGGACACGAAGGTATAATTGAACCCATACGCTTCAGGGTTCTCCAGTTTGAAGAATTGTTGCAAATCCTGATTGTTCGCATATTGCTCAAGGTAAGCAGTGATAGCAATCTTGTTACCGTTAGTGGCAGACGTGTTATATCCGACAGCATTGTACAGTTGTCTCAGACAGCTGATAGTAATCTATCAAACAAATTTGTCAGAATTATTCACACACCAACTGTACCACCATACCGCATTGTTGCAGCTCGCATCAACTTGATTGCCAGCAGGTCCAGTTAGTGTTCCGCTGGTAGGACTAGATGAGCTAGACGAGTCCAGGTTTGACCAGTGCAGGGTACTCTTGAACGGCCTAAGCCGATTGAACATCGTTGTCGGCTGAATCAACTCGATATGCTCATACAAGGTCTCCGGCAAGCTATAGCTCGTCGTTCTGACAATGCTCTCTCCAGTGTCAGCATGGGTATAAACATGGTATTTCTGCATACGTCCGTTTAGTTGGCGCAGAGAGATATCGCAGGACTCACAGTATCCAACATTTCCTCCGCAAGCGAAACCGGAACATGAATAGTAATCCAGTCCAGCGCGGACGATCGATGAAGATTGTCCTCGATACCATGCGACCATAGCCATTCGTTGACTGCGTCCAGAGACTCAGGGTGGGGTGCCATGAGTGCCTCTGTCTCCTCTTTGGACAAATAAGCGCCATAGCGTTCGTGGTTGGGATTGCTGACTTCCCAGAGGTGCTTCTCGAGGATGGGGAAGTGTGGTTGGGGAAGCGCAATCTTGAGCCTCAGGACGTGGTCTGGAGGTGCAGGACCAGTTTTGACCCAGCCATGAGGTGGTCCACGTATGCTTCCCTTGACCTTGCAGGGGGAGTTATCGAAGCGACCGGCACCCGTCCCTGCCCTAGCTAAGGCGACCCCAAGTGTAAGTACAATGAGTAACGGTCTCATAACCGCCTCAAGTCGAAGTGGGCAAGAAATTTTAGAGCGACCGCGAATGTGGCCTCCAATTACAAATGGGAATTATATAGCGCTGTAGTGACGACATTCTGATTGAATATGGTTAGAGTCCTACCGGCATCTTTGATGCGCTCAATGAATTTTGACTAACCGAACAATGAAAGCAAGCCGAATTGGCAACTTGCTGGCTCTAGTAAGGACCGTCCGAGACTCCGAATGGCGTGTGAGCAACCATATAGTGAAATCGATTGCAACAAACCATATGTACCTGGCGTAGAACGTACAGAAAAACGCAGACACAACAAAAAGACCACCCTCTTTCAGGAGTTCCTATGATGTGTGGATAGAAAATTGAGATATGTACCATGTGGATTCTAGGAAGGTCTCTACTTAGACATCCCTTTATGAACAGCTTCTTAGATAGGGGGAATACATTCTAGTCTAGTAGTATTCGGGGTCGTTGAGGACGACATCAGTGGTAGGCGCTCCATCGCAGACTACCCTGAAGCACGACTGCAGTGGGTGAGCTATTTACCTTGATAAAGATCTGAACCATGATCAACTTCGATCGGTGAAACACTACATATGACCAGTGCAAACTTCAGCTTGGCTCTTGTCCGGGTTCAACATACAGTTCTTTGGCAAGGATGAGAGTCCGGACAAAAGAAGAGAGAACATTTTTTGCAATACATCACCACCCAGAGGGCCAGAGCAGCGGAAGCAAAAGACCTTTTCAAACGATGAGACTGTACACAACACAGATAACCAATAAAAACAACCACGTGTGCCCTGCTAACAGTTTCTCTCAGAGCATCCTTCACGTCGCCAATGCTAGTAGTTTTTTGAAGTTGGGTGTGCCGAGTCCGGTCACTGTAGTATGAATAGATCAGTCATCTGGTCATCGTCCCCCGGGATGAAACCACATCTGACGTACCAGGATCCCAGCCAGCGGTCGCATTGAAGCCGTCCGTACCACATCCAGCATTATGTCCTTCCGTGATGTCATTTAGCCCTGCTAAACCCGTGCTGTACAGCCACGGATTCAAGAAGCCCAGAGGAGGCTTCCCAGCACTAAGTCGTGCATCATTGAGCATCGAAATAAACGACGCAAACGTAGGGGCGGCGCAGGACGTGCCGTCCGCCGTGCGTTGTTGATCTCTGAAGATGATCTCAAAGTTCACGGCTTGCGCAGAAACGTCGGGAACGCCCTATGCAGAAAAGATGTGAGTGGAACGAATCCTTTATTTGAATGAACGAGGATTTACACGACCAGAGCTAGAAGATTGCATGTCAGCTACAGTTATGCAAAGAGGTGAGGAATGCTCACGGGTTGTACATGCCCTCATACGTTCTGGCAGGGAGTGTTGCTAAGTACTTTGTGACAGCTGATCCCTGGTAATCTGGTCTGGGGAACTATGTAATTGCGTAAACATGGTGAGCATATGAAGAAAGAAAGTGATAGAGGGAAAGACGCACATAATTACTGAAGCCTCCCCCAGAAAATATGACAGCTGTCTCAGGGATGTTCTGAGTTCCTCCAACGGATGTCACGCTAAACGCGTTAGGGGGTGAATAGCATATCCAAGGGACCCTTGTGATTTACCTACAATGGGCAAGAGGCGGGGAAAATTGGGATGAACGCAGTCTTCCCACTACCATCGTTGGTGAGACATAGAGGTGGGTTCGAAGGGTTATAATCGCCGCCACCAACGCCGCCATCACCGGATGAGAACAACAGAGAAATCCCACGAGCACCCAGTGATGCTAAGCCATTACAGACGCGAGTGGCATAACTGTATGGAACTACCTGTGGTCAGCGTATGTCAGCTTGATGAATAAAACAATGTACCTGTTTGTTCATCATCGCCATAACTGGTGGAAATTGTCTGGGGAAGGTACTCTTGGGAGCTCACGTAGTCCAGCCACTGCATCCGATCACAATCAGGCGACTTGCAATAGTGAAAAAGAGACAAAACAAACATCAGTGTACGGTTCATTGCCATCCGTCGGAGTATCCGCATCGGGAATATAAGGAGGTCGACCCCCAGTCGAGTAGAAGGTTGCGGGAGTCGGATATGTCAATCCATAAGCAAATTGCACGTCCAAGTTAGCTTCCAGTCCAGTGGCTAAATAGTTCTGGTCGTTCAAGCCACCTGGGCATATCATCAGGGAATCGTCTGATGTCTCCGCATACTACATACTCACCGTTGATGGACACAAAGGTATAATTAGACCCGTACGCCTCAGGGTTCTCCAGTTTGAAGAATTGTTGCAAATCTTGGTTGTTCGCATATTGTTCAAGGTACGCAGTGACAGCGATCTTGTTACCGTTAGTAGCAGATGTGTTATATCCGACAGCATTGTACAATTGTCTCAGACAGCTGGTAGTAATCTATAAAACAGAATTGTCGGAATCGTTCACATATTGATTGTACCGTCATACCGTATTGTTGCAGCTCGCGTCAACTTGATTCCCAGCCGGGCCAGTCAGCATTCCACTAGCAGGACAAGACAGGCCAGATGAAAAGATCTTCGACCAGTGCAACGTGCTCCAGAACGGCCTGGTTCGAGAAAACATCGTTGTCGGCTGGATTAGTTCGATGTGTTCGTGTAAGTTCTCTGGCAGGCTGTAGCTGGTCGTCCTGGCGATACTCTCCCCGGTGTCTGAATGCATATAGATATGGTATTTCTGCGTTCACCAGTTTGGCTGAGCTAACGACGAGAAATGGCTGTGCGTACCGTATCCAACATTTCCTCCGCAAGCGAAACCGGGACGCGGATAGTTACCCAGTCTAACGCGGGCGAACGATAAAGATCTTCCTCAATACCATGCGACCACAGCCACTCGTTGACTGCGTCGAGCGATTCGGGGTGAGGTGCCATGAATACCTCAGTCTCTTCTTTGGACAAGTAAACCCCATAGCGTTCGTGATTGGGATTGCTAACTTCCCAGAGGTGCTTCTCGAGGATGGGGAAATGTGGTTGGGGAAGCGCAATCTTGAGCTTCAGGACGTGGTCTGGAGGTGCGGGACCAACTTTGACCCAGCCATGAGGTGGACCGTGTATACTCTCCTTGACCTTACACGGAGAGCTATCGAGACGACCAGCACCAGTCCCTGCCTGAATGAAAACGGCCACGAGTGCAAACACAAAGAGCAATAGTCTCATGACTTCCCCAGGTCGAGTAGGCAAGAAAAGGAAGGCTCAGAGGCCACCGCGATCGGCGGGAGTGGGGCCCTCAGGGCCAGACCGCAAACGGTATATGTGGCGCTTGCTTCTCCTGGTTGGTTTCGTAACCTGTTCTGTAGATCCGGACCGTTTGAACTTTGACTAACCGAGTAATGGAGACCGTTTTTGTAAGGGCCACTTCATAGTATCGTCCTTTGGCGTAAGTACTATTATAAAGATGAGTCACCACTTTTTACCTGCTAAGTTGGTGGGTGAGTGACAATGTCTGCTTTTGCTCGGTTAACCAGCTCGGTCACCATGGATGAATTCTGGTTTACTTGTTCAAGAAAGTGAGGGCAAGAGGAGCAGCATCTGTTTACATGTAAGTACTCCCTCTCCATTTCGCATCAGAAACCAGGCCAGTGGTGGCACCTCCTTAGTCCTAGTCATCTTTCATTTCCTGAGATCGCACTTACCATGTCGCAAATGTTCTCTCGATCTGTGCTGATTTTGTTTACAGGTTCGTGCGCATCCTCTTGCATTAAGATCCCTCACCATCATCCTCTTTCTCGTTGTCGCCCTCGGTGATGCTCACGCATGCACGCCCTCGATCTTCGCCCTCTCTCGCCTTCATCCGAGTCCTCGCCTGCAACGCACACGTCAGGCCTAACTCGCCATCGCCATCGCAGTCCCCCTTGTTCGCGAAGCGCACTGGCAGCGATGCTCCCCGCCCTCCTCAATCGTGCTGACTACCAATTTCAACAGGTACTATTTTGCAGATGGAATATACAGCGACTTCCACCGCAGGCAAGAAATGCTAGCTTATCTGTGCCCAACCTTGTTGCAAGTCCTTACCAGGCTCCGCCAATGCCAGCAGTTTCGTTCATCTTTACTACAGCGGCGCTGCCGCAGAAGCACCTCCATATCGGTTCTCGCCTGAGTGGTACCCTACTAAGATCCCGAGGCGGATCACGGGCTGTTTTTTCCGAATAGACAGACGGATCATACAGGGTAACGGTGGAGTGCCAGGGAGTTATGTAGTCACGCCCTATCAGCTCTTGATTCTGCGAGCATTAGAGGCTAGAACCAGTCCTAAACTTCGCCTGACCTGCAGAGTATCAATGTTCCGGCCTCTGATAGATAGACCGTAGTAAGGATTCTCATGTTGGTGAGTCGACCTGTCATCTCTCATCCACTTCTTATCATCCAATATGTCGGGCGGAATTTTTATCGCCATCAGTGAGTTGTGTCAGGTGTATATAACAAGGGTGTTTATGTTGCAAGAAGCTTCGTTTTCGCCTTAAATAACTCCTTCGAGAGATATGAAGTAGCCCATTTCAACTGCTCGATGGTGGCTATTGTGGCGTATGATTCAAAGTCGCCTCGAGAGAAAGGAATTTCCTTTTCCCCAAGTCCCACCTCCCTCCCGGTCCTTGGAAATGTTATCTCTGTCAATAAAGAGCAGCCGTGGTTAACCTATACCGAATGGTGGGCAAAGTATGGTGAGTATTATGCTGAGCGATAACGCGTGATTCTGACATTGCTTAGGTGATATAATGTACCTTCAACTACTAGATTCAGACGTGATCGTCCTGAACTCACCCTCTGCGGCAAATGACCTACTCAAGAAGCGATCCCAGACTTACTCTGATCGTCCTTTCATTTTAACCATTGACCCGCGAGTGGAAGACTCACATACTCTGACAAGGGATTAGAGTGACCGATATTTATTCAGCTATGGTCATGATTGTAACTTCTCTTTTGCGGGGGGTGGTGACCATTGGAGATTGTCCGGACGAACTTTTCGTCAGACATTCCACACTGAAACTACACTCGTCTTCCGCCCCATGCAGCTTCGAAGGGCAAGAGAGATGATCATAAACATCATCGACCATCCCGAACAGTACCCATCTCATTTTGCAACGCAAGTGATCAAGTGTGAACCTTGGTTCATTCGCTTATAACCCTGATTGATTCAGGTTTACCGCCGCGGTAGCGATGTCTACGGTGTATGGCTACGAACGGAGTCCTCGGAATGACCCATGGGTATCCACTATGGAGAATTTCATTCGAATTCCCGTTGCAGAAATTACGGCCGAGAAGGCAGTTATCCTCAAGATCTTTCCTTTTTGTGGGTGAGTTTTAACGACACCTGGTGGATGCGTCTAATCAAGTTTTCTTGGAAAAGTGGTGTTCCAGACTGGTTTCCTGGGTTGTAGATTAAATGTGAAGCAAAAGAGGCATGCGGAGGGCTAAGATGATCAATACGCCAATCAGTATGTCCGGAAACGGATGGTAAACGTTGCATGAGGTAAAGAAGCCGATAATCGTGACACGGTCAGTATCGCTACAGCAATCTGGGGACCACACGATTGCGAGCACATTACTGCTATCATTGGTAAGCGTCTAGACAACTCAAAAATGAACGAGCGTCGAATATCTAGTGACCATTGTGCCCATAGGCGCTACGGAAACGGTATGTGCTGTATTTTTGAGAACACATACATCCCTTATAGCACGTACGGGTGAGCTCAGTGATGATGACATTCACGCTTGCAATGATTGAGAACCTATAGAAGCACCCAGGTAGACATCGACTCTGTCATTGACCTCGATAGGCTTCCCGAGTTTAATGACAGGCCGCACCTGCCTTACATCGACGCAGTCGTATAAGAGACGATGAGATGGATGCCAGTCGGACCTCTGGGTGCGTGCTCAGAAGTCAGCGTTCTATCCCAAAGTATTCTTAATTCCTTGAAGGTGTTCCCCATGCGGCCACAATCAGCGATGTAGATAATAATTACTACATCCCGAAAGGTGTGTCTGCTTCGTGCATAGCTCGTACGTCCGAAGGCATAAATGTATGCACCAGGGGCAATCGTGATCGCGAACATTTGGTACGATCCTCATTGTGCCTACTACACACGGCAGCATAATCATAGCTATTGCTTCACTTTCCCTCGGGGTAATATCCCGTGACCACGCTCGGTATCCAGACCCGGATAAGTTCATTCCAGGGAGATTGTTGGACAAGGAAGGCAGGTTGTCCGATGACAACCCCATGCAGTACGTCTTTGGGTTTGTGAGGCGAATCTGTCCAGGTAGGTAGTGCACCTCAAGGTTTTTCTAGCATCTGCTGATGTTCGAGGTTTTTTCGTTTTGTTTTCAGGCCGACACATTGCAGGCGCATCCTTGTTGGCCACGCTGGATTTAAACTTGGCTAAGGATGTGGACGGGAAGGATATCACCTTCACGGCTACGTTCTCAAGCTGGGCGGCGCTGTCAGTATGGACTGTCTGTCTGTAGCTCTGGTCCTCCCGCTGAATTACGGCAGACACTCTAATCCGTTTTCCCTTTGAGCTAACCCCTCGTGCGCACGTCAGCAAGAAATGTCTGGAGCGTGTGCTGTCGCATGACGCAAGGTAACATGAGCGTACAAACGAAGTATATACGATCTTCGTAATCCTCGGCACGGCTCCATCGTACCACTTCGTGTATCCGTATCTTGATCATGTTTCCCCCCTAAGCACCCGGCCGTTAGCTGCCAACCTCGAACCCCGATCAGTGTACTACAGAAATAGTTATAGCGTTGGTCTAGTCACCAGACTACTAAAATACAGCCTATATAACGCGTGTCGAGTCTGAACTGTTGAGATATTTTTCAAGAATGAAGTATAATTAGAGCCCCGAATCAGAGAGGA
>JBBPLX010000893.1:0-13771 GCA_038090015.1 Leccinellum albellum
GGTTGCGATCTCCGGAGATCCCATTGCAGCCAGTCTCCAGCACCCACATATCGCTGCGTTGAATTGAACAAAAACAGCTGTATGAACTAAAAGAAAAGACTTACGCTGAACCAGTGTCAATTGCAACTGTTATATGGATCAGGGCAAATACATATTAGAATGATACGAAGAGAATTTACCCTTCAAGGTCTTGGGAGGAGTGCCAATTGAAATCTCGCCACTCCAAAAGAGATTTTGATAACTTGTCAGCGAGACGCCAGCGCCACGCGCTTCGAGTCCGGATTCGCTCCTTTTCACAGCGAAAGGATGCATTGTCCCCGTGTTCACCTCGTAACTGTCTAAACCACTAAGGATCTTCCTAAAAAAAAAAGACCTGAGCAAACCATCGGATGTAATGGTTCATTCCACGCACTCCCTGACTGATACACCATGAGAGCTGATTGCGTCGAGATCAATGCTTTTGTCCGAGTTCAGAAGGGAAGAGTGTTTGGCGAGCGGTATGGCCACGCCACCCGTCTTCCAGTTTGGTACAGGTTTTGCAATGGCCAGAGCAACCAGTCTGCCGGTGACTGCAAATATAATTATCGTAATGACTTGCATTCTAATGGATTTGCAAGGACTGGATGAAACGTCCACGGAATAATGAGAAGCCACTTGACAGTAACATTTTCCACGGTCGTCAGGGATAGGAACAACTTGAAATCAAATGATGCATAGGTGAAAGTAATGATGACTGAATGATGAAGGTGTCATGCAAGCAGGGAACAAGAGCGCAGCATAAACGGAACCTGGTTTCCACACATGAACCTTTGATAGTAGATTTGGGTGGACAGATGTTTCGCAGAGCCCGCATGAGTCGATAAGCCTTCAGAGCGGAGAAGGAGTCGGGAGGCTGCTTCCGCTTGAAATGAATGAATCTGAGGCCGGAGAGTCGGACGATCGCAAAAATTGACTTATTGATATACATATCAGTAAACTGTCACTGTAGTGACCGGCTCCGACGTCACCTTTCTCTAGGGTTGTTCTTATTTTACATGCTGGGGGATGCGGAACTTGATCTTGAGCGGTAATTGAACACTACTACGGCGTATCATTATTCACTGCGTCACAGTCGAATTGTGGAGAAAGAATTAGACTTGAAAGTTACGTAAGCGTCGTGGTATTATGTATGCTGAGTTCAGAACACGGTTGCGTAATAACCAACTTGTCACTGTGCGGTGGAGAAGCCTCAGTTCAAGTTCAGTTCCGTCTTTATTTCCCGACTCGTGGGCTTCTCCAATACGCCCGGAGCAGCACCGGTATTGCCTCACCGCGGGGTCTGTGAGTTGTCGCTCGTCATTGTGTGCATACCCTTGTAGTGACTGTCCGAGTTGCACTGCATAGCTGGGGTAGGTTCAACGCAGGATGTATGTATGTATGCACTTCTAAAGACCTCATCTTTATGTTCTCATGGTCTAGCATTTGCAACATGCACGGAAGGACTGGGAGTGAAGTTAATGAGGCTTCTAAAGCTCAGTTTGAGGCGGTGTGTCCTCAAGTACTAGTGTGGCCCAGGTACATATCGGCGTTGCCCAAATCAAACGCCAAGGCAATTGCGTCACCTGCGAAGCTCTCGCAAGCGAACCTTGCGAACCCACTAAACACAAAGATTCAACCTTTCTCGAGACCTGAGCGAACTCATATTCATATTGCCAAGTTGACGGGGTATACGAATAGATTTGCCAGTATCCGTCGATCTGTTAACAATTGCATGTCTAAGGCGAACTAGGTCAAGCCAGTTCGAATACATAGTGAACTATGGGGGTCAAGTATATGACTTCTCTATCATGGTTCCTCAATGTTCACCATGCTCCGCAGTTCCACGCTGCTTCTCCTCCATGACCTCGAGCATTTTACAAGTCGTGTTTGCGGAACATGACCTCGCGGACGACTTCACCCTAACCCCACGCCCTTTAAATACGGGAACCTCACGACGAGGCTCCGCGCATGGTTTTCCTGTCTCTCCCGCTTTGTGTCTTGTGGCTGGAGGCCTCGACAACGCCCCATCCTCGTTCGCAATTCAAAGTCAGGACATTCGTTATCCTCCTGGTGCGACAAGATGTCATTGGTCAACGTATTAACTCGGATTCGCCGTTGACGGAAACATAGACCGTCCCATGGACGTACGTCGACCCCATGCCCTGTTAGTTAGCTGAAAAAATCGTTTTAAGCGACTATTGCGATTGCGACTGACGCGCCACATCTCTGTTGAGGGCGAGTGGATCAGAGCGGTGCCTTTGCCGGGCTGCAAGTTGCTGATTCAGCGCTGTTATTGACCCCGTCTTCGAGAATTCTTCCAAGGACAAGCACCTCTGGAATGCAAACTAATCCACCTAATTCAGGTGAACACTTCTGAAACAGATGGAGCCAGAAGGTTGTTCAGCCTAGTCTTTCATCCATGCCACAATCGATGGCATTACCAAGTCTAGTAACGCACCGTCGAAATGTTGAAGCCGAGACTCTCTTCGATTCCACCTCGAACTAATGATGAAGAAGGATGACCACATCTGGATGAAGCATAAGGTGTGTAATGGTACCAGCGGGCGTTCGGTAGGCTTGATGCCCGGTGCGCTGTTTACGATTCGTCAGCCTGAGGCTGTTGAAGCTGACAAATGCAATCGAAGTGATTCCCTTCGATCAAATCGGCGGTGGTTATCCGGACCCTAATTTGCCACTTGCATTTCATTAGAATGAAGGGTGTTTCTCTGTCATTCCTTGTAAGCAAAGTGACTGCTGTGTGCGGTCAATGATTCTGATGCTTAACGGAAGTTTCTAGTTTTGCTGGAACATGGTGGATACGAAGCCACCGCTTGCCCTCTGGAGTCGAGGAAAGCGCGTGCAAAGGCCCGCCGCGAGATGAATGTGTCGACCTCGCATCATGCCATACCAGTGGCTACAGCCCAAATTCGGTTATTCGGTATACCATGCAGTGCTCCCGGCCTCGTGTTATCCTTGCCATTCACATTCGCATTCACATCACCCAGATTCTAGAACGTGAATTCAGGACATTCAGAGTTCCCGATCATCCGATGTTTTGTGCATGTAAGAGACCCCAGTCGGCCCCCTTCCGCGTATTAAATCTGTCCTCAGATCATTTGTAGTGATATGGGGATATGCCCTACATTCAAGAAGAGGTTGAAATATTTTGCCTCAGTCTGCCTGGAGTTTGACGTCCCTCCATAGCTCATTCGACTGCATGATTCCGACGGAATTGTTCGCTTGCGAAGCCTTGTGGTACTGCTGTTCGGTAAGTGTAGCATTATTACTCCTGACCCCCCTCACAACACGTGGAGCGGTCGCCTTAGCGTAATAAAACACTCCAGTACCCCATTTCGGATGTGGATCACGCAGGGCTTTCAGGGGTCCAGTGCTAACTCAGCTCGAACTGTTACCCCGGAAGAAGCCCTTGCGGCCACAAGGCTGGCACGCAGCTCACTTATAAGCCCTACCGTTCTCAGGGCGTCGACCAACTATCCGTTTGCTCTACTGTTTAAACTCTTACTCTCCTCTTCACTTTTCGTTTGCCCACAATGCTCGAGGCGTTCAAGATCAAGGAATTCGATCTCAACCCCGTCTTCGAAGCTTGGAATAAGCCGCCCATGTTTTATGGCGAGTCGAAGAAGGACATGCCCGTCGACGACTGGCTTGACCAAATTAAGGCGGGCTGCGTTGAACGCAAGGTGCCAGAGGAGTATTGGCACAAGGTCGCCCAACATTACATGGGCCCCAAGGCGAAAACTCGCCTTCTGGAATTGAAGAACGTCCTAGCTCAGATCCACGGGGGCAAGTACCGTTGGAGCTGGAAGAAGTTCAGAATTGCGATGAAGAACATGGGATGTATGTAGCATTTTGAGTTCATTCTTCAGAGCGATGGATCCAACTAACTCCTATGTTTAGGGGAGATAGATCATACTGCCACCACACCTGTCACGGTTGAGCGCAGATCTTCGGGGAGCTGGCTAACGCGCTGGAAGAAAGACAGGAATGCGAAGGAGGAAATCGTCGAGGTGACAAGGGCGGAGGTGATCCCCAGCCCTCCGCCCAAGGATTCTCGGCCGAACCCTGTCAAGGTACTCTCTGAGACCGCAATCCACGCAGCAGCGACGGCCTTCAGATCTCGTCATCCTCCGCAACGTGCCAACACCATGGGACCCGCGGTTACGATGTCAACGGCCGTCACACCGGCGCCCCTACCCCCACTTCCTGTTATGGCACCGCATGCACCAGACAGCCAAGGTTTGTCAATGCGACCCTGCTTGACTAGATCGCCCTCTAATAGACTCGGCTTCCTTTAGCTGTCACCACTGTTTCCAACGTCCCCACCTGGCTGCTGAACGCGTGCCAGGCACTCAATTTCCTCACTGCGGAACACCCCAGAGCAATATCGACACTTAGTGCCGTGCTCATCACGGCAGGAACGTTACCCGCGATTCCCGCTATTAGCGGGGGTACCGTCCTGGCTTCCGGTGTAGCCCAAGCTGTGGGAGCAATCGCCGTAGGGGTCGGTAATCTTCTCAAAGCACAACAAGAAGGACAAATTCAGCTCTCGGGACAAGCCCAAGCTCCGCCAGGCCATCATCCACCGATGCGGGCTGCAACCTTCCAGTGAAGATCGTGGATATTGATATTGGTGCACCCGTTGACCACGACGAGACTACGTCGCTGGTCGACATAGCCGTGATGACAGACGCTTACCAGCATACTTATTGATCTCTTTGCTCTCTTTACCCCACCCCTGGTGTACATCTGACACTATGAGGACCGTCGAAAGGCACGCGGTCTGACCCAAACCTGATGGTAATCAGGCCCTCGCCTGCACGTAGTTCAGTACTTAGTCGCCGTGAACCAACGATGTAAACACGAGGAGCCCCGTTGAGTGGACAGCGGGGCTGGAACCTTGACTAATAAGGTTCGGTAGCAACAGTAATCATTATAGCATGCAATGGCGAATGAACGAGTCTGTGGAAACGAGAACACGTTGCTGGTACCTTGTCCCAGTCCCTGAGATCGATAAGCAATCGTGAAACGTCTAACTTAGTGGCGATGTACTTATCCCATTGATGGGTCAGCGGATCATATGCGGTGGCTTGGCTTCAGCCACTTGCCGTCGAGGTCTGGGACTTCGTGGCCAACAGATTCATTGTCAACAAACAATCCACCGGCTATGTCCCATTTACTCAACGGGATACCTGCATCTTTGCAGAGCGTCACAAAGTCGCTTGGAAGGGCTGCTGCCACTTCCAGTCGAAAATGTTTATTAGACCCAGTTTTCCTGAACCGCTGAAGGGGAAAGAAGCAAATCAGCGGGCGTGAGCGAGCAAAGACGACAAGAGTCAAGCTTACGGAAAAGCATAGACGGGAAGCGTGCAGAAACATCCTGTTTTCGGGGACTCTGATTGTGCGGGCAATCTTGTCGGAGATTGAGCTGTGAGAGTACACAGGATCACCAAGTATAGGTGCTTGGACATCATCAGTAGAGTATTCAGGGTGCTGAAAACATCAGACTGGAGCGACATACTGTGTAACGAATGAGCGAGGTGAACACGAAGTTGGTGTTTCAGTCCGGTGTGGAGCGTTAGTTTGAGTAAAGACAACGGTGCTTTGGGCTAACCACGTGTTTTAGCAGATATGAAGTGGAGTATGAATGAATAGACGAACGGAAGAAGCAAGGAGTTCCCAATCCGTGGCCGCAAACTTGGCACTGCAACTCTGGCTAATAGACACATGCCCACCGTCCGCCTCAATAGCATCCCTGATTTCGCCGCTCCGGGCTTGAAAAGATTTTTCGCCACCCCTCACGAGTGCCAGATACGTTTTTCCGATGCTTCTATTCTGAAACTGCTGTGACAACTGTCTCGCAGCAGTGAGGTTTTTAGCGAGTACGAGCGCTCCAGTGGTGGCCTATGATTCGATATTACTCTAACGTAGCAGTGAAGCAAACAGGGTACGGACCTTGTCGAGGCGGTGAACGGTGTGAGGTACTTTATCCAGATGAAAGTGACCCTTCAGATCTACAAAGGCAAGGTCACAACCGGTCGGTCAACGGCGGAGTACAAGAACTCACCTGACAACAAATCGTTGAATTTATCCACATTTCTCTCCCTGGGTGTTTGTTCCTGCATATGAAATATGATTTAAGCACGGGTTCGCGTGCCAGCGAGTATCCACATACTTCTTTATGCTGAGCGTCGGACCCTTGACAAATGAGATATGGCGGCTTATTAAGTACAATGACGCCCCGGTCGGCGTAGATTGCTAACCTAGACCAGTTCTTCAAAGCTGTGGCTAGTTTGTTCTATGGATAGATAAACATGAGACTCATTACCTTTGATGACCGTGCGACGGCGTGCATGCAAAGCAGTGAGAGATATACTGATTCCCTTTTCGCGGATTGTTTCTTTACCAGAAATCTTGGGATTCCAGGGAGTCAACACCAGTGAAAGCGACATTTGCGGACAAAGGGCTTGCTAATTCAAGCTGACTAATCGTCAAGATACCAAATTTGGGTTAAGAAACCCCTGTCAGGCAAGCAACTGTACATGTTGTCCGGCATGCGTGCATAGCGGTCCGTGTCAACTCGGGATTACCTCAAATCCGCGCGATCAGTCCAACAGCAGCCTCATTTTATGTATAACTGGGCAACAAACTTGATTTTATTACGTAATACACATTCCGATTTGGTACGTTCACATATATTAAATCTAATCCGATTACAGCCGTAGCATACCATCATAAACTTTTTCTCTACCTAGACAATGGAGATGGAGGCTCTCGAAACATATCAAACACCGCTTTCAAGGTCATAAATTTATTGTATGTTGTTCGCAATCGTGTCTAAGCAATGGAACAGCCGCTATGCCAGCAAAGAGATGTCCTACTTGTTTTCCTCTGCGGTGAGTGACACGGAAGTGGAGGTGGCTCCATGATTTACGGATTTTTATAGAACCGCTTCAAAACGTGGAGAGAATTATGGCTCAATCTCGCCATCGCAGAAAAGCAACTCGGACTCTCAATCAGTGACCAAGCTATCGAGCAGATGAAGGCGAATCTTGTACGGAATCCATTGGACTCTGAGTACACTTTTTTGAGCTTGGTGATCTAGCATCTGACACCCGAACAATTTACTATCGCTGCGAAAGAGGAGAAAAAACGCCGCCATGATGTTATGGCGCATGTTCATACATTTGGCCAGATTGCACCGGCTGCGGCAGGCATTATTCAGTATAGTCTATTTCATTTCAACATTTCACAGTGATAATCATGCACATGCGTTTCCTGCAGCCTGGGTGCCACCTCCTGTTATGTGACAGAGTGCGTGTGGTTATTTCTGATTCGGATGTGACTCACCGGTTGAATCGGGGATCAGCAATGCGGATTTGATTTTCATTCGCACCGGCCTTGGCTATCTCCTTAAATCTCTTGCCATCCTAATCTCCTGTCTCTCGGCGTTCGCAGCTCAATACAGGGACCTTCCGACTCTGGGCTTTACACATTTCCAGCCTGCACAGCTTACCACGGTCGGCAAACGCACGACTCTGTGGATTCAGGTGCCATCCGTTCCATGGCCTTTGAGAAGAATGACTCACCTGATCATGTTTCGTGGTGTTTCAGGAGCTTCTGTGGGATCTAAGAAATATTAAGCGTGCACGAGATGACCTCGGATTCCGTGGTGTCAAAGGGACGACGGGGACTCAAGCGAGCTTCCTCTCTTTGTTTGACGGAAACCACGGTAAAGTAGACGAACTAGATAAACTCGTAACAAGGCTCAGCGGGTTTGAATATGCGTACCCTGTCACCTCTCAGACCTACTCGCGAAAGATCGACGTCGATGTCTTAGCCCCCCTCGCTTCGCTCGGTGCTACGGCTCACAAACTCGCTACCGACTTGAGATTGTTAGCTAATCTCAAAGTCAGTTCCTTCCGTAATGGCATGATGACATCTCCGGCTAACATAGAGCCGATTACAGGAAGTAGAGGAGCCGTTCGAGTCGACTCAGATAGGCTCCTCCGCGATGGCTTACAAGCGGAACCCAATGCGGTCTGAGCGCGTATGCAGCTTGTCGCGGCACCTGATGGTGTTACATCAAAATGCGTTGATGACGTCTAGCGTACAGTGGTTTGAGCGGACGTTGGATGACAGGTGATATTTTTTTATCCGGGAAATTAATTACGATAAGACTGAAGTGACTATAGCGCGAATCGTCGGGTGACACTCCCGGAAGCATTTCTAACTGCAGACATCGTCTTGTCAACTTTACGAAATGTCTCTGAAGGGCTGGTGGTTTATCCCAAAGTCATTGCCCGCCGGATTTCTCAAGAGCTTCCATTCATGGCGACCGAAAACCTAATCATGGCTATTGTTAAAAAGGGGGGTGATAGGCAAGAAGCGCATGAGAAGATTAGAGTGAGTTGAGTTGTGCTGTCATGGTACAACGATTGATTCTCGCTACGTTCATCGCTTGCGTGATTTTAAGGTCCTCTCCCACGACGCCGCACACCAGGTCAAGAACCTAGGATTGGAGAACGATCTTATCGAACGCGTCCGAGGAGATAGTTACTTTGATTCGATCAAGGAGGAACTGGATGCATTGCTGGATCCGCAAACATTCATTGGAAGGGCACCGGAGCAAGTGGACACGTTCATCAAGGAGTGGGTGGAGCCGGCTTTGGCAGAGAAAGAGCTGCAAGAAGCGATTCTGGGTGCTGGGAAAGTGGAGCTTCATGTTTAAAAGTTAAGGTCCTGAATCGTGTAATGTAACCTTGAACGTACGCGCACCAATCGGCACGACTCGGCCCGCGCATCGCTTCCGGCGGGGCCTTGTTCGCGGCAATTCGGACTCTTAAATATTCAAAGGGCGCTCAAACGTTTGGCAGACGTCGCTGCCAATCACGCTTGGGGGTGTTGCGCGTTCGTCTTGTCGAATACGGCGGGGACCTTGGAAAACGGGTGGAAGAGGCAGAAAAGCCAGGTAAGTAGTTTTGTTCCGAGTCGAGCGTCTAGCGGGACTTGACGTAGAGTAGCCGAGTTGTGACATCAATTCGCACGTTTACTGCCAGTTGGAATTTGCCCTTCCTGAACTTGTTTTTTTTTTCTCTCCATCGTTCGTTGTGAGTGTCGAATTTCGTTTGGTTCTGTCGTCCAGCTAAGGGAATTTCACGCGGACGCGTTTGTTTTTCCATCTAAAAGTGGTCTCGTTACGTCCGGTCGAAACTGTTTGCCCTTCTTCCCGAAGAACCAAATACAAGCACTTCTCTCTCTCCCTCTCTCTCTCTACGTCTACGTCTGGCCTATCCCTACCAGACCCCATGAGTAATCTTCAAATCCCAGATGCCTCCTACTCGAGTTCTTCGCGACACCACGGCGCTTCTCGTCCCGTATCCGTCTCAGCACAACCATCGCCAGTAACAAATCATCAGTCTTCATCCAGAAGACAAAGGGCTTCTCATCAGGTCGTCTCCCCACAGCATCAACAGCAAGCAACCGATGATCAACCAGGATATCGTGACGTCTACTCACACCCTGCGGCCGTAGCTTACGCGGCGGCACACCCCAGGAGGACCATCCCCAAGTTTGGTCCTTATCTGCTCCTGCAGACGGTGGGAGAGGGCGAGTTTGGCAAGGTCAAGCTTGGCTTGCATAGCCAGTGGGGCGAAGAAGTTGCCGTAAAGTTGATACGGCGCGGCAATATCGACAGCTCAGTACGGATGTCCAAGGTCGAGCGTGAGATCGAGGTTCTCCGGGTAAGCGTTTTTCTCCAATGATGGACTTGATGTTGACTTGTGTTTAGAATTTAAAGCATCCAAACATCGTTCGGCTGTACGATGTCATCGAAACAGACAAATATATTGGCATCATTCTCGAGTACGCCTCCGGTGGCGAGCTCTTCGACCACATCTTAGCCCATCGCTATCTCAAGGAGAAGGATGCTGCAAAACTCTTTTCTCAGCTCATCTCCGGTGTCTGGTACATTCATCAAAAGAAAATCGTTCATCGTGATCTCAAACTCGAAAACTTGCTCCTTGACCGCAACCGTAATGTTATAATCACGGATTTTGGATTTGCTAACCGCTTCGAACATCGTACCGACGATCTCATGCAGACCAGCTGCGGCTCTCCCTGCTATGCTGCCCCCGAACTCGTCATCTCTGAAGGCCTTTACGTCGGTTCTGCTGTCGATATCTGGTCCTGTGGCGTCATCCTGTATGCTATGCTTGCAGGCTACCTCCCCTTTGATGACGACCCTGCTAACCCTGATGGTGACAACATCAATCTTTTGTACAAGTATATTGTTAATACCCCCCTCTCCTTCCCTGACTACGTTTCTGCGGAAGCCAGAGACCTCCTATCCATGATGCTCGTTCCCGACCCTACTCGCCGTGCAGACTTGCGCTCAATCATGGCGCATTCTTGGCTGTCGGCTTACGCACATACCTTCTCCAAGGGTGTCGATGATCTTGAGCACGCCGCTATGGAGCAACACCAGATGAAGAGGTTGGCTTATCAGAGACAGATGCGCCAAGCAACTACCGCTCAATCGGAGCCCAGCAGAGTAGCGCGTAGTCAAAGTGCCCGCGTCGATGGCATGCTTAATGCCTCGACTTCTTCGAATCCAAGGAGTCATTCCTATAGAGACAATTTACCCGCTGGTCAACCAGAATACCTCTATGAGACCTCCGTCGACCAGTCGATATATTCGTCACCGCCTCCTGCAGTATCTCACTCTCGCAATGCTGTTTCCCTTGCTGTCACTCCTGCTACTTCTACTGGTCCCGCTGACGACGATCCATTTGCACCAACAAGTACCGTTAATATTCCTGTCACCATCTCGGTAGTTGATGAGGGGCCGTCTGTCCCACCTGATGCCCCAGATGTCGATTCTTCTCTCCCCATGGCCAATGGTTCCGCAAAGTCTGCTGCAGAAACAGGAAAGAAGAAAGCCACTGGTGGTTTCCGGCACACTATCCAAGTGGAGTACCCTGGCGATCCTCGACCCCAGGAACAGGTCATTGGATCCAGTCTTGGCAAAGCTCCCAGAGCAGACTCGTCTGCACGTCCGGACTCTAAGCAAGGTGTCGAACCTCATAGTCGTGCCGTATCCGGGTCTCATTCTAGTCCCCGCGCACTTGGCGAGAAAGCAACCGCTGACGCTGAGACGTCGACACCAAAACCACTCCCGGCGGTTCCGTCCACCTCCACCCCTTCCCGTGTCGATACAACATACCTTACGCCTTCCACCGCTCTGCGCGACAACCAACCGCAGACTCCTTCGGTGTCTATTTCCCCAGCCACTCCTACAGCAAATGTGGAAGACAAGTCTTCAAAGTCCATCGCCACTGCTACGGGTTCGACGGGTTCTGGGTCAAGTCGTCACCGAAAAGGTTTGTCAGTGGACAAGTTTGGGCTCGGCAAGATATTCGGTACAAACGGCGACCAATCTGTCGTCAATGGCACGCGGTCCCGTCTCCCGTCAGAAAGTTCTGCTGCTGCCCCACCTGTGGTGGAAGAGAAGAGGGCACCATCGACAGTCACCAGCGCTGATGATACGTCCAACAACGTCCTCCTGAGCCCGATCTCACCTAGTTCGACGGACTCGGCCAAGAAGAATAGGAGGAACACCCTTACGGTTATGGTTGAACCTTTGAGCCGGAGCATCAAGTCGCGGAAAGGCAAAACCCCTGTCAACGAGACTCCTGCCAAAGACGCTCGCGAGGGCGAGAAGCTATTACCGCCGTCCTCCACTGCTTCTCCTTCCAACAGCAATCGCGGTACTATATTCCCTACTGTGGCGAAAGACGGTCATCAAACCCACGAGATGCCCGCGTCGACGACCAAGGCTCGCAATGTTATGCAATGGTTCAGGAGAAGGAGCAACGTCAAAGTTGACGGAGAGGTATCCCCTGAGCTGGCGGCCTTGCGTGCGAGTACGAATCTGTCGTCGCGCTCGCAGATTCCCACCCCGAGCTCAAAAACGGAATTGGAGCAGCAGGGTCGATCCGCTGGCCTCGGAGAGACCTCCTTCTCCTTCTCCAGGTCGGGATGGAAGTTCAATGCATCTGCGCCCGCCAAGGACGTCTTGCGCATCCATCACGGTGCTGTTGACCAGACTACGATCACGACTCGACCGCCTCCCGAAGTTATTAAACACATTTGCAAGGTTCTGGAAGAGATGGGTATGGAGATCAAGGCCGAAAGCGAATATAAATACAGATGCGTCCGTGCCAAGAGGAGAAAGAGTGGTGGCGCAGTTGGGTTGGGCTTCAGCACCGTCGGTAGTGGGAGTGGGTTGGCAGCATTCACGATGGTTGGTTCTGCGGCATCCAATGGCGTAAGTTGCTCTTGTGATTGTCCTTCTAAATCCGCTGACGGGGACGGGTCGTAGGTTGATAAGCGCGGTCTTCCCATCCCATCCCATCCCTCTCCTGGTGGCATGCTCAAAGGACTGTTGATGCGAAGACAGTCGTCTCAAGTTTCTGGCGTGGCGTCTTCTCACCCTTCGCTGTCCCTGGATGACGAGAACCCTGCGAATGCTTCTTCTCCCGTAGAGCCTACGGTGCCCGGTGTTGGGGAGCCTATCTATGGTGATACAGCCCAGGACGCAGGGGATGAAGTTCGCTTTTCGGTTGAGCTGACGCGGATTGACCGCCTCAAAGATACCTTTAGTCTTGATATCCGTCGATTGAAAGGGAACCTACGAAGCTACAAATTCCTGTACGACGCCATTAGAGAGTACGTATGCTTGTCAGCACCTGGCACTACATGTACTGACGTTTCCTTTTTTTACCAGGCGGGCAGATCTTCAGAGTTGAAGTATTAACGACCTAGATGTCGGGCCTCTGCGCTGCTCTGTCCCGGTCGTCATCAACATCAGTAACAATTATCAAGCTCACTCACAATCACCTTCATACCCTACCATCCACTTATAATCTTTTGCTCGTGTTTTCTTTTCTTCTCTTTTTCTGTCACTTTTTCATCATCTCAAACTGTTTATGTCTACCCTGCTCTAGGTTTTTCAGTCGATCGAGCTGACGAACCGTTGTCGATACTGTTCTCATTGGTTGTTTTTACCCTGTCCAGTTTAGTCTCTCCAAGTGCTATCTTGAAGCCGTCTGTTCGTCCTCCAAGATCCAAAGTACGCACGTTTCTTTTCTTTTTTGCTTCCGTCTCCATTCAGACAAATGATATCCGCTAAACCAAAAAAAGAAACCTTTTTTTTCAAACATTACATTGTTTGTAATCGTAGTGTCTCCAGTGCTCGGACTGCTTTCTCTTCGTCTGTTTTTCACGCCCACCGAACGGAGGGATATATAATGAGTGTACAAATTGTTGTGAAAAAGTATCTATAAAAAATGTGCATTTCAATACATACTTCAGCGCTTCTCTTTGGTTTTATGGCTCGCGTCAGCAACAATGACGTCTCAGACCTCAGGTACATGGGGAATCCAAATGTGACTGTAATACTAGAATTTCTCCGAAAGGCACAGGGGATGGATGAACATCCCCTGCTTTCTGCGACTCGAAGGGGTCAATTTATGTAATTTCAGTGTTTAACATGTTTTGAGAGACGTTCTATCGAGACATTTTTGTCGCAGTGTTTTTGTGTTCATACTGTTGAGGCCCATTAGGCTTGAGGCCCATTAGGCCAAATAAGAACAAGCAACGCGAGGCCGAACGTCCAGCCTGGCACTGCCACAGCCTAGACCGCAAGGTCTCAGCTGATTGAGCTTGCTCAATC
>JBBPLX010000894.1:3483-13743 GCA_038090015.1 Leccinellum albellum
TCTCAGGACAAATGAAATTGAGGAGAGCAAGCAACTTCTTCAAGTTATTCTGAAGCAGAGTGGCCATGATGAGTAAATGGCTACAGGACATAAATGCGCGAATAATCAGAGCAAGGATGGAATCAATGTTCTTGAAATAGTAGGCTTCATTGATTACAATGTATTCAAATGAAGATTTCTTCAATGCAGACTTTTCTATAAGATGGATCTCATAAGAGGTGATGCAGGCATCAAAATCTTGTGGGATGAGTCGATTAGCAATCAATTTAGTATGGTCTTCATTGCTACCAGTCAGAATAACAACATTGATGTCTGGAGTCCACCGTTCGAACTCTCAAGCCCAATTCTAGAGCATCGACTTGGGGACCACAATGAGATGAGGGCCATGGACAGAGCAGTAGTGCTTAAGATAGGAAAGGAATGAAATAGTGCCCTGCATGCACACTTGAGCAGATACAAGGTAGTTGCCAGAGAAGGACATACCATTTCGTCAGCAAATGCCATTCAGTCTATTATGATACAAGGAGACCATTTAATTCAGCCTCTGTAGTTGATAGGCTCTCATAGTACCATTGATAACTACCAGAGAGTGAGTAACAACTCGATGATATTTTAAAAGGGAACAAACAGCTAAAAGATTCCTCAAAAACATATAGCTGGTCATCCCCAGGCTTCTGTAGTGAGTTCTCCATCTTTGAGCATTTCCTCATCTTCCTCTTTTTCTGACTTCCTATGGCAAGTGCTTTGGTCCCTGAAGGATGATAAGCACATAGGTAGGAATGACGAGAAAGCAGAGCTTACACAGGTTTCTTGCGACCTCTTTTCCTCATTGTTTTGGTTGTGGATCCAAGAGCAGCATATTGCAGATTGCGAGCTTTCTGCAAATACAAGGGGATGAGCAAAAGCTGGTGCACATGAGATTGACAGACTTTGACATTGACAAAATATTTGAAGCAGTCTGTCTGACCTAGCAGATGAGTATTACTTTACAGCATCAGCAATCTACACAGTGTCTTAGAATCCGATAAGTAAAAACATAACAAGGAGGGTACCTTTGCCTTGTCCATCTCTTGCCTCTTTGCACAGAGCTGGCTTTCATCCACTTTTCGTTTCTGCTTCTTCTGCTGCCTCCCTGCGGACTGATATATTTTCAACAATTTGGAGGGCGAATGACTACTGGTGAGGCCCACTGTCATGTTAAGTGAGAAGCCTGTCAAAGTTGAGACCATGTCAGTCTCTTCATAATGAAAGGAGAGCTATGAACACTGCAGTGGCACTGAGAGTGAGCAATGAACTACCTGATTGCTCGTGTTGGGCTGAGCTGGTGGTTGCACAGATACCCCGCACCGGCGATTGCATTGGTTTCCACTCTCTTGCACTTCACATGTGGAGGTGATCATAATGGTGAGAGTTGTCCCGGAGAACAATCGGTTTGACTTCTTCTACACTAGTAGGTAAGGTGTGTGCTAGGTCAACAAGGCCGACACCTTTGACAAATATGTTTCCTTCTTGCCAAATCTAGAGACCCCCAGTTTCAATGAGAAAATTGCGAATCGCGGCCTGCATGGAAGGGATTAGCAACGAAATAGCATTAGAACACGGTTAAAGGCCACACCAGATGCAACTACGGTAGCGTTGTAGCCATCCACTGGCAGTAGCGATAGAAGACACCTGGCCTCAGTGACGAAACAGCCCATCCAATTTGAGCGAGCAGATAACTTGACGGGCGAATCAATCCAGATACAAATCTAAGTCAGAGACATCGATCCAGCATTCGTCAACTATGACCCCTAGATACGACTCGGATGCGAGCAGTGGCCACTCACATTTCTAAGCCCCGGGAGATTCACTGCCCACGATCGCTTGGAACATTACATTTCCAGTGGTAGCTTTCGGCGTTGGAATGGATCCAATGCTCACCCAGTGGCGATGTCCAAATGAGAACGAATGAGTGAGGGTAAGGCTCAATGGCAGGGTAGTGGCAGCCCGTTTCGCAGTGACGTCGACGTAGGTGGGGCGACCAATGTAGATCGAACCGTCAAGTTCACCGTGTTGGGCATGGGCGTGGAATGAAGATCTGCAAATGAAGAGCTTCGATAGCTTTCTCCTCCGGGACACCAGCATGACATACATCGTAGTTGACTCCACAAAGGGAGAAGGGCACATAGTGCTCGGCATCTTGTTCTAACCAACTCTAGGGCCTATGTTATCTGTGTGAATCAGGAGCAGGGGATGTGGAAACGGGATAGCTACAGTATCAACATGTCGACTTCGTCGGAACTGATACCTCAGTTGCCTTCGAACGCTGGTCCTGAAAGGTGGGGGCGGAGATACTGATAGCTTTGTATCTGAAGAGGCGTTTCGTTAGGGCCAGAGAGCTCATAAAGACCTACAAGTAGCCCAGACACAAGATTTGGACTGAAACATTTAACGTCGCGAAAAACATCTTCGAAACGCATTGACAAGTGTGCAATAAGGGGTGCAACGTGAACGAGCCAGTGTTTGATTTGAAGGGCGATGGCTGGGATCAAAGAACGTGAGCATGAGCATGAAAATTGATTGCACAGACGGATGCACCTTGTTTTGATCGTGGTCGAAGCACGAGACATTGGACCCTCTGAACCAGTCTTCGAGTGGGTCGGAGCTCATCGAGGTGCTTGACTCCCTCAACAATCTGTATTACCGAGCTGATCGGCGAGAGAACGATAGATAGGGAAGCTAAAAGTAGCGTCTGTCGAGCCAAACTCGGGGTATGCACTACGCTTGCTGGTGGGGGTATGGTGCTTCATATTCAATAACGAAACCAGGACAAAACTAAGAAAAACAACATAATGTTGCCAAGGAGTTGGGAGCCTCAGCTGTGAGTACCAGTAGACTCTGGCTGGTGTTCAAGTTGGTGGTTGTTGGGACAGACGTCGGATGCATCCGACAGTCATGTGACAATTTTCACTAACATTTAGTGGTGCTAATGGCAGAGGATATAACCTAAAACTCGTATCCACCGAAGGCATCAGGGAGTACATCGCCACATCCATCCATATCAGCATAGTCTCCCAAGACAGATTCGGACTCGGACTCGGACTCAACCTGAGACTCGTCCAACTCGTCCGATATCGAAGGCTCAGACTCGTCCTCCGGCTCATGTTCCGAATAAGTTTTGTCATCGATATGGCTTGCCTGATCACCCGCATCATGATTGCCCAGACTTGAAGGTCGCCTCAGAGACGGGCGAGTGTTGAGTACCTCAGACTTGGAATTGATGGCAGTTGTCGATGTTGCATGTGAATACGTATGTCCAATACCTAGTCCCCAGTGATAGCGCATGAGCATATCATGATCTGCAAAACTAAGTAGGGTTTATTGCATGGAGTTGTATGAATAAGACTCGAGCTCACCGATTGATCATGTAATAGCACTTCCAGTCTTGGAAATCACCCGCGCAGTGAGACATCGCAACCCCATCAGGATGAAGTGAGCCATCCTCAAATGAGGGGATGACGTGGCAACCTCTGAGCACGTCGGCAGGGTCAACAAAACCAAATGCGTCTTCATCCGCCATCGGTAGGAACCTCACAGTGTCGAGGGTGTTCTGTTCCCATCCGAGCGCCATGGTGCATTCCTGTACCAGTTCAAACCACCGCACCCACAAAAACTCCACCCGATGAGACCGAAAGTCCTTCGACCCAGGACCAGTGTAGATGATATTGGCATGAAAAATCCCCAGCACCCATGCATAGGAAAACGGATGATTACTGCCGTCTAGGTTGGACAATAACATAATGTTCCGATTATCTGTGCGAGGGTTGATAGTGTCAAATTCACGTTGAATGTCGTAAGTCGTGTAGTTGATGCAAAGCAAACGATGACGGTAAATCCTGTTTCCACTGAATACTACGTGGTTCAATCGCGATAGACGCAAGTGGGCTTCATCAGAGTTCCCCAAAAGGTCCATGTCAGTGGCCGCATCAAGTATCGCATGTCCTTCAACAGCCTCTTGGTGGATAGCGGCAATACGGGGGAGAATATGAGCCTTCATCTTCAAGACGAAATTCTGGGCCGAGTGAAATATGAGTTTGGTTAGCCAGAATGTAGAGACGACGACGTACTAACCTTGGTAGCGGGATCATCAATATTAGATTGCACGAATCTCGTGAGTTCCTCCGGGAAATTCTGAGATCAGCCGATGATATGGTGCTCATCAGCGTTGTTTGGTACTGGATCCATCATGCTGAGCGCATCACGCTGCATACAGATACGGTGGATATGAGCCTGCCGCCGTTCGATAGTGGCTAACTGCAGTACATAAGATTTTCGGCTGGTTCTGATGAACCGACCTTTACTCGTGCGGTGCTCAAGTTCTCCCTGTGTGCAGAAAATCAGCTCTATATACAGAATTGCGGGGAAAGAGCACATGCAGATTGTGTGGAATATGAGTTGGTGGTGCCATAGAGTCTAATTTGCGATGGGTAATCTGCCAAAGCATGGAACTTGTAAGTCTGAATGTTAAGCGACTTTGGTTGTCATGTTTGTGAACGGGGTGCGATTCTTTCAGCTTTCTTTGATTTGTCTTGGTTTAGTTGTGCTTGTCGCCGTAGTCGGACTTCAGCTTCGCGGGGCAACTCCTTTGTCATAAAGCCGGAACACGTATCTGCCAAGGCGAAACTACGAACGTATTCACCAAGGTCCTTTGTCACCGCATCGAATATATGAAGCGTTTCATCAGTATGCAGACGGAGCTTAGCTAAACCATGCCAATGAGCGAGGACAAATAGCAGGTGTAGAACTTCGATCTTGTGAGGGTCAGGCAGTAATCCTGCAAAAACGGGAATAGAGCACTCCAACCAGTCGTGTCAATATGATGGAAGTAGTGAAAAGTAAAACAAAACACCAACCTGCAATATATCTTCAAAATCTCGTGCAGCAAACCTCTTGAGCTCCGAGACATTCTTACGGAAACGCCGAACGGTGCTGCGACCAAAAGTGGGCATTTGATGAAACCTTCTCACAATCAATCGTCACAAAACCTGGTAACAGAAGTGAATATCCTCACTGGCGATCCAGTTCAGCCAATACATTCCCCTTCAGACTATCAATTATGCAAAGCAAGTGGATAAAAATAGCTTTCCAGACGCCCAGCTCAAACTCGTGTAGTAAGTCAACAATGAGCATGAGGAAGAAGTCAAACCCTGTATGACTTAGTCGTTCTGAAAATGCATTCTCGAGATGAAATAACATCACTGATCTCATTCCCAGGACACAGTCAAGAATACACACTATAGTTGGCACCAGAGATTCTGGCTTCAGAAGGGTCTCCACTCGAGGAGTATCCACGGCTAATTGTTCTTCGTAAATTAACTGGCGAGCAGATGTGATCTTCGCGCGCCGCTCTGGTGTGTCATGCCGCAATAAGACACGGCGTGCGATATGTCATTTGCCGTGGCAACATTCTGAACTTCATCCTTAGGGATAAGGCATCGTGGACACGGGCATCCACCCAGGTTGCGAATATTGGCAATAAGCACTCTGTAAGCAAGGTTCTAAGATGCTAGTCTAATGAAATGGTTCATACTCACTTTTCGGGATAGTCTGCGGAGTATGTGAAAATCCGCGGGAACAGCCTTCTCTTAATGCCGTCTCCACACATGAACACCATGCCATGCTCATAAGCTTCAAGGAATTCATCATCTAATATGTCCTTCCATTGCATATGAAATAGCTCCCTGTGACAATGAGTAAACAGATGGTCACCAGGTTGCTTATCACCTCCAGTGTGTTTAACCACGAAATCCTTGAACTCGTCAGGCAGCTGCATTCAAATACCAATTAGTGCTAGGTCTCATTATCTACGAACACGTACAGTCTGAAAGTAGGCAATGTGAGAGCAAAAGTTTGTAGTTGGAGTGCCTCTCTGATATTTTGACTCGTTTCCGAAATAAACATATAGAGGCCATAATTTTGCATTGCCGAACGAAGTCAACTGAGTGGCGTCAGACCAAAACATCAGCGCAACGATGCGGCGAGGCAAGGTACAACCGCTAGAATCCAGAGGTAGGTCCTGCAACTGGCAGTGGGCTGCAAGGAATGCTTCGGAATAGAAAAGTTCGCCGTATACACCGACACCATCCTCCCCATATGCCGGTGAGCGTTTCCACCGCAGGAGATAAGGCTCGAAGCGAAATGTCCTGCAGCGTGATGAATCTGAGAGCTTGTCGCGAATTATGGAAAGAAGCAATCTGCGATAAAAGCTAGAGATGGTATAATTTTTTGGGCCAGGATTTAAAGAACGACAGGAAAACGGAACAGATATTGTAACGTTTCTCCGCATCCAACTGTCGTCCTCGGGTAACCAATCTTGTGAGTGGCCATCGTGGTTCGAAACTGTGTGATGAGAGTTGCCACCACCATCTAAACGGCCGAGTTCGCGGTCAATTGCACACCAGTTAGTGTGACGTAAGTCTTCAGACCGGAAGTCAGGACTTCCGATAATCTTCAAAAGGCTCTCCAAGCCTTTCTTGGACTTCTGGGTACCATGGTTCCAATACCAGTCGCCAATATGCCATGAATTCTCATTAGGGTAAGGATGAAAAGTCTTCGCAAAGTTGGACTGCAAAGCCATCATGGACCCAGATTTGATCCCAGATCCGAGTGGATCATGCCCACTCCGATCCTCGGGATCGTTAATTGGAGTCGAACCTTCGTCATATAAACGAAATAAGCCGAATGAGTTCGTTTGGGTGATGACAACCGGTCAATGCTGCCCT
Organism: Leccinellum albellum; assembly: GCA_038090015.1. NCBI lineage: Eukaryota > Fungi > Basidiomycota > Agaricomycetes > Boletales > Boletaceae > Leccinellum > Leccinellum albellum. The sequence continues at coordinate 10,245 of JBBPLX010000894.1, forward strand.
GAAAGACTCCGAGGCTCAACGGGCTGCATGCTCGGATTTGATAGGATGGGCGGGGCTGGTTGAGCATGACAGGGATTCAGGTTCGCTGGGAATTCTGGTGGGACCACTTCTTGTGGGGGCAGTGGCAAAGGAGCCTCTGGGAGCATGTCCTGAAACCATTTTGGAAGGCGACAGTTGACACATCGGGCCCGACGAAGAGAAAGAGGTAACTCGCCATCTTGAGCCCAAACCCATGCATCAGACGACCGCGATTCTAATAGTTTAAAAGACATGTACATACTACCTCATTGAGCCTAAAGGCGCGGGCTTCACTCTCAGTCTGCGTGGCTGGCCAATTGTGCTGTGAAGTTGCAGCCAGTGATATTGGCGGCTCTGACCGTAACTGTGAGCCTCGTTGGAGCACGAAACCTCGAACTGCATACCGTCAACAATCTGGTCGGGATTCTGTTCACTGGCATAAGACACTGGCAATTCATCTGAGTCGACAACTTGGAGACACCACTTCTTGCGGCTAGTGTGCAATTCTTTTGCCTGGTTGAGGACACTCGCCAGTCGTTTTTTGCCCTCCTGGCAGCTTTTCTTGTGTCTTGTGAATACGCCAGCATTGTCGAATAATCGGCCACATATACAAGTCTGGCTAGAGGCGGAAAACATTGGCAGGATTCGGACCTATGACTCGGACTTGTTCAGAAGCAGCAAGAACTGGTGTGGGAATACCTCTTGTTTGGCCAGTGTTTGATGTAGACTCGCGATAACTTGAAAGCATTGGCTCCTCAAGAAACCTGTCTAGCCTCTCATAGTACTAGTCTGTCACTAGTACGCACCCGTACATCCCTCACCATTAGCTGGCCTTTAGATGTCAATATAGTGTACCCTTCAAACTCCCTTCAAACTTGTTCACGAGGTGACTCAATACCCACCGACGTCACGGTCAGCATGCACAATTTTACGCTAAAAGGCTAGGTTCAAGTTGGTAGAAGGTGAACAAGTAGAACTTGCTGTTCTGGGCCAAGCAGGACAGGAGGAATCTGCAGAAACTTGTTTTGCTTCATTCTGACTCTTGATCCAAGCGGTGTTCATAGGCGATGCGAATGTGACGAGGTTTGGGGTTATTTCTATTCTCAACTTTCGTAACATTCACCTCTTCTATGCTGAACTTGTTCATATCGCAAAGACCGCTTTGCTTAGATTTCCAAGTTCCCATAGACACTCCTGGAGGCCGAGACTGAAGTCAGAAGGGTTCGTGTCGAGGCATCACGGAAAGATGTAAATCGGAGCTCAGCTATCGGATGGAAGGCCTCCCATGGCGCGTGGCGTTTGCACGATCATCTCAGAACAATGTAAAGAGTGACGTGGCCATACAATGAAGTACGTACGAACAGAGTGCCATCAAAGATTAGCTTCCCACCGCGGGTCATCGGAAAGACGGTGGGACTGCACATCCTTGTCCTATGATACAGCAATCAGCGTAGTCCCCATGCTGCCCAATAAGATATTTCTACCTCCAGTAGTTCGTGAACAAGGATGCGGGCTTTGTGAACCATTGCGAGATTAAGAGGGCCCCAGTTTTGAAAGGGAATGATAGAGTAACTGGTCATCAATCGTAATGTAGTAGTACGTGGCATCGTCAGGAGACACCGATGTGCCGCCTTTGGGTTTTGTACGAATGGGTGGCTTGTTGAATGGGTCTTGCGATTGCCTGCTGATGATGTGTAGACCAGACAGGTGAAAGTCGTAGAGTAGAGCCTGATGAGGATCTTGGCAAGTTGAATAGACAAGGATCCCATGGGGAAGATGAACTCTGAAGTGGCCTAGTGGCTCGCACTTCAGAACCGTGGATATGGACGATTGTGCCTGGGGATGGCGTATGGTTGGGAGATGCGAGAAGTAAATTAGAAAGGAAAGGGGTGGGGTGGGGCACTCGGCAGTGGACGCGTTCACGAGACAGGTCATGATAATGGTTCTGACTTTGACTTTAGTCTGAGTGAGGGAAGGGTGTCACAAAGATTCCGCAACATGATTTCCTCGTTTCCAGCGGTCGCAACAGTGCAGCTGGGCGAGATGGCCATGGACCTGATGTCATGGGAGTGATTGATGACGGTCCCGATTTGTTGATGTGTGATAATGAGAGGGACGAATACATGAAGGCTGCGCGTTGCATGCCAGTGTGATATGCCTTGGTCCATCGTCACTGTGGATGCACCATTTTGCAAGCCTCTTCTTTTTTTTTTGTTTGGTGGACATGACGAGACAGTAAATGTTACCGTCTTTGGACAAGGCAAAAAGGGGTTGGAGTCATTTGCCCAGGCAAGGGATTCGTTGTGACTGGAGCCGGCACAAATTGCAAATTGGAAAGTCTGCGAGGAGGTAGTCGCTGCTGCCGTAGACCCGAACATTGAATGTGGCAGGAGTGATGAGTTGTCCATCTGGAGAGTACTTAGTCTTTCATCCCAATTATCCATACACCTTTGAGCATCACACTAGCCCGCTCAAGCAAGTCCTTGCCCTCCCACCCTTGACAGGCGAAAACGTGACCAGCTTGCCTTCGAGTAATGTCTCGTACATCACTGTCACGTCGAACAATGGGATCTGATTCTGAGGAACGAATCGCATCATGAGCGAGCGCCAACGACACACACGATGAAGCTGGCAGTGGTGGTGACAAACTCACAGGAATGATATGCCCACGACTCGACGCTCAACATTACGCCTCGATCGTTTATCATACCACTCCTTCGTCATATCAACGTCTGGCTCTGCGTCGGAAGGGGGAGGTCCTTGATGACTGTTTCGTGTACATAAGATCACCATGTACAGATCACACAAACGCAACGTACAGTTTCCTTGCGAGTGCCATGACAATCTTGTTTGTCGGTACGAGCAACGTCCACCGATTCCCCGCGACGCCAAACCCAGCTGCGTGTTCTGTCTCCCTCGAGTATGAAAAACAAATACTCGCAGACAACTCGATCGTCAGCAGGTCTGTCAGACTTGGTCTTGTCGTCGTCACAAGCATGAACACCTCTTGGAACGGGACTTGCGGCTGGCTGGCGGCAATAATAGTCGCTCCGCAAAAGACGCTGAGTTGAGAAGTGGTAAGGCGAATGCAAAAAGACAAGATAGGTGCATAGCTGGTTCTTATAAGTCGCGCAGGTTCCAAGGTTCATCCGACGTCCGGTGTGAACTTGGCGGGCTAGTCACTGTTACCCATGCGATGGGCGCTGCAGGAATCGACACTAGATTCGACACTTTCAAAGGGGGACAACTCGGATGGTACCAGCATCTCTTGAGTAGACATAGGTATACCGTCTTGTTCAGGGGCTGGTCTAGTTGGTGCCTGTGGGGAAAACGGCATCGGGAAGTCGAAACTATTATAGAAGTGTAACCTTCTATGGTGCAAAGGCCAAGGGTAACCAACAACGAGTAATGGAAGTATTCTCTAGTAGAAGACTTACTAGGAAGCGAGCTTGAGAGATTGAGAGCTAAGCGAGCTTGATCT
>JBBPLX010000895.1:0-13734 GCA_038090015.1 Leccinellum albellum
ATCATTGAGACCGTATGGACACGCTAGATCGCTCTCAACTTCACCATCTCTCTCAATCTCTCGTGGCAGCATGGACACGCCCAAACGAATCTGACATATTCACCTAGGGCATAATCTCCACAGGAACATGTTAACCCTTGGGACGAAAAACTTGAACAATCACTGCCGCAACTTATGTTGTGTGCAAAGCCAGTTGCATTTCAGGTACATATTGAAATCCACACTCGAGAACGGTGCGAGCTCCTAGTTGCAAGACAGTTCGGCGATGCGTCGCGTTCAACGAAGATAACACATCACAGTGACTATGAAAGGGTTGCTTGGCCCGGGGGTAGTTCCAAAACAATACAAAATAGATAGTAACGATATCAGTTGATCTTGGTATAGCAGACCATGCCAGAAACAACATTAAGGAGATGTTTATATCGGATCTGTGATAATTTTGTTTTAGCGCAGATCCTTACCAACCTATGTCGGAGAACTGCCATAATCTACTTGCGTTACCAATAGAAATAACAATGAGACAAATGGTATGTTCATTAGAAGATATTGATATAACCTGTTCAGCATAGTCACAGATTACACATGTGCCCTAGAACCCACCATAGTTCTGTTTTAGCACAGATTCTTACCAACCCATGTCAGAGAACTACCATAATCTACCTGTGTTACCAATAGAAATAATAGTGAGACAAAAGGTATGTACATTAGATGATATTGATATAACTTGTTCGGCATAGTCACATATTATGCACATGCCCCATACACTGGCGGTTTGGGTTGCTTGGGTCGTTGAGTAGAACCGGGTGCAAATCCTCCCACCGGATATCATCACTAACTATGTATAGCCCCATAATCCTCAACCACAGAGGCATCAGGAGGTGTGCATTCGACTCTAGAGCCTGATTGTCCCCATCGGTGTCATCATCACCATCGTGGAGGGCAGTGGAGGTCTAAGGGATTCACATCAAGAAGCAAGCAAGGATGGGTGACGATGTGCAGCAACTGTCATGCACTCTCAGTGGAACGAGAGCGAATGGAAATCACAGCGCACCGTCCTTGATGCAGCAAGGAGTCAATAACAGGGTGAGGTGGGTGGATGGGTAGTAGGGGTGATGTGGCAGAAGAGCCTCCAGAGCATGGTGAAGGGCGAGTGCAAAGTGAGGGAGGCAGAGGCCCGGGGAGAATCATGACACGTGATGACTGCCGTGCATTGTGGCAGCCTGAGAGTGATCACTGGACACCGCCCCCGACTCAGATGCAGTGAGGAGGATGGGAAGTCAAGAAAAGGGTTTGTCACAGGTACGGTATGGGTTAGCATTTGCCTTCCAACCCACTACCCATGAGCGTTGTGGCACTGACGACGTACCATGCATTGTGGTTGCATTGTAGATGCTGGTCAGCGCCAAGACTGGGTGGTGTCATCGTAGTTGTGTTGCGTTGTTGGCACGTGGGTCAGGCGTTCTACTAAGTCATTGTCCGTACACTGTACTAGTACGTGTCATCGTTGCATTGACACGTCATCTTACTAGTAATCATAGACACAAGGTACATGGTAGCCAGATGTGTTAAAACTCAAAGCCCTCGTCATCGGAATCCTCAGTGTCGTCATCATGCTCCTCTTTGCTTTCCTCCTCTTTGCTATTCCCATCCTCCTCTCCATTGTAGTCCTCTGCCTCATCTATATCCAAGTCCCTTTACTCCACCTCAGTAGCGGATGTATGGGATAAATTGTTAGCATAACTATTGATGGTATCCAGGTGCACGTCTGAGTCATCATTATATTTATCATCAGAAGTCTTTATTTTGCCTGTGTGATATTGAACCATGTGGCCGACGCCAATTCCCATGAAACGGGTGAACATATCCCTGTCTGCAAAGCTGCTCACATTAGTCTGCGGGTGAGCACAACAGTCTAAGCCAAAGACAGACATATTGACATAGAACTCGCTCCAGTCATCGACATCTCCAGGCTTTCTGGCGATTGATTGTCTGCGTTGCAGCAACGCATCAGTTCGACCTTCTGAGAATGCCGGGATGAGATGACACTTTCGTATAACAAGAGACGGATCCAAAAATCCGAAAGCCTCATTGTCCTTTTCAGGAACAAAGCCAACTTTTGGTAGGCGCGCTACTTTGAACCCCCATATGTACTCTGGCATGACACCTAACCAGCGAACCCACAATACCTCCATAGTCTGTGGGGAATGATTGTGAGCATCCGGTGCAGTATGGACGAAAGGGATAACAAACACACAGAGAATTTGTGCATACCAGAAAGGATGGGAATCCAGGCTGTCTTCACATGAGAGAGTCATGATAGTACAATCAGGTCCGGGGCGCATGTAATCTTGTTTGCGACGGATATCATATGAGGTGTAGTTTACACGAAATGACCTTGATTCTATGACACGATTGAGGTCTTCAAGGAAATAAAGTTGACTGTGCTGGGTTATGGTAAATTGGCATTCACCCCCATCATAGTCATACTGATATAGACATGAGAGGATATGATCCTTCAGCTGGGAGATGAAATCATCCTTGAATGAGAGTGTATGGTTAAACATGAACCAAACCCAAATGTAGGCAGTTACCTTGATTGCCGGATCACCCTGCACACGGAGATCATGAAGAAGCTTCCTGAGATCAATGACATTGTTCGGCGAGTGAGTGAGGACATGGTGTAGTTCGGATATGCTACCCATTCCTGAGGCCTCGTATTTGTCCAGTTCCGATAGATCGCTGGCATGTTTCTGGCGTCGAACATGGGTGAAACGATGCTCCTGTCTAGCAAGCTGATTGCTAATGTCACACTTGCTTGTTGATGCATAAAACTTCTTGACAAGGCGGTGAGAAAGCTCTTCCTGAAGTACCAAAGTAAGATTGTGGACACATGACTCGTGTAGACTTCCTTACAATTTGTGTCGTATATGAATCAGTGGTCCCAAATGTTCTGATGGTATTAACATAGTCTCCCAGGGCATGGAATTTGTAGGTTAGCATATTGAATCACTTGACACGAGGAGAACTTGACAATGGAATAGCCATCGCAGAGTCCCTATCTGCATGTGATTGTTGTCGTCGCTGTCATGCTGCTACCTCACTAGGCAATTCCTTTGTCATGAAGGCTGTGCAAACGATATCAGTGAAGCGTCGAAGTTGCCCGCTTAAGTTCTTCAGTGACTGGTCAAGGAGCTCGAGAGAGTCATCAGAATGGAGTCTTAGTTTTGCCAGTGAATGCCATTCGGCAAGGTGAAACAAAAGAACTCTGATTGCGCCATTATGCTTCTTCGGGAACAGACCATCGAATATGGGAATTGCACACTACCAATCTAAGCACCTTTCTCGGCTCGAAATGGCAGTACACACCTGAAGCACATCTTTGAAGTGCCTAGCAGCATGCTGCCCCATGTCAGCAATGTTGTCCGGAAAGTGACGAATACCATTAGCCCTGAAAGCAGATATCATGGAGTACCTATAACTTTTGGTCTGTAAATTTCTCGGAACAGGATGCACTTCACATACTGTTCATTCAACAATGCGATTTGAGATGGACCTGCACAATGTAGAATCCGTATTAAATGCTTTAACATGCCTTTTATCACACTGAGTTCGAACTCATGCAGGAAGTCAATGACAATAATTGGGAATAGTTCAAAGCCTAGTGGTGATAGCTGCTCCATGAATGCATTCTTTTATTTATATTCCATTTTTATTGAGTCACTTCAAGTTCGCCCTGGGAGAACAAATGTAGCTTACCAATGTCGGCACAAGTGACTGTTCTTTCAGCAGCTGCTTGACTGTAGCACCTTTTACTGGGATGCCAAGATTGTAAATCGCCTCCCTGGCAGAGGAAATCTTGTTCTGAACATATGTCCGTAGTAGCGACAACCTGGCCTTCATGTCGTTCATGAGACCAAGGCTTCCAAACTTCGACTTTGGGACCACACATCTTGGACATGGGCAGACACCCTTATCTCGGATGGTTGCAAGAAGGATCCTATTCCAAGGTCAAAGGGATGTCAGAGAAAATATATCAAAGCTCACTTCTCAGGATAGTTGGCAGAGTATGTAAAAATCCTTGGGTATACACACCGATACTTGCCATCATAGCACTTAACAACAATCCCATTCTCATATGCATTCAGAAACTCATCATCCAACAGTATTCTCCAGACCGCATGGAACAATTCTCGTTTACAATGCGCAAGTAGGTCGGCATTGCTTTTTCTCCGGCTCAGATTCGAGATGATATTGGTAAGAGACTGTGGTATCTGATTTCAATGCACGTGAGTTATATGCATCAGAATGAAACAAGCTGCTTACCCGAGGGATGAATGCAATCAGATGGCACGCACCAGAGACCACGGGGGATGCTTGAATATACTTGGATAAATTCCCAAAAACAGGTATATTGGCCATGCGCTGGCATTCCCAAACTGAGTAAGCTGCGTCGAGTCGGACCAAAACATGAGCCCTGCAATGACTTGTTCTAGTTGGCAGTCATCTGTCCTCTTCTGCTTTTGTATCTCGTCATGTGCTCTATTCCAGGCATCTGACGTGTAAAGTTCATCATACAGACGCTGCTCGTGACCCAAGGGAGACTTCCAGATACGTTTGAATGGCGTAAGATGAAAGAACTTCGACAGCGGTTCAGCAAACACCGACTTGATGACAGGTATCATAGGTTGGTAGATGAAACCAGGAATAGAAAATCCCTGTCCACCAGCCTGTCTCTCCCAAGTTGGGATTGAAATTTCCACCGCAACTTCTTTCCAGCCATCACCATTAAAAATCATTGATGCCTTGTTCGCCAAGTTCACATCATCCACTCGCCTAGATTCCACTGCAGAGTCGAAGTCGACCAGCTTATTGATTTTGAAATCTGGGGCTTGCATCACCTCGTGAACGAGACATGTCACCTTGGCATTGGACTTCTGACCGCTTCCTGTCAGCTTCCATGACATGAGACACCAAATGGACATATTTGCCCAAGGCCATGGTGGGGAATGCATGCTAGCAGACGGGGTAGAGTCACCAGAGTTTGGGTTGACATCAGGAGAATGTGGAAGGTCCGATAGGTCATGGATGGATACAAAAGAGTCAGGATCATAGGTAGGGCGATGACAGTAGTATCGGGCAATTCCAAAGGCATTGAAACCTGTGTGTATTGAGTTGAAGACATGCAGAATGACGCGATGGACAAATGATGGTCCGTCAGCTGTAGTGCCGGTGGGGGGTGGAGCTTCAGGGAGTTCATCATGATAATGGAGTGGGAGACGGTGTGCTCGAGATGGGTGCTGTTAGGGTACATCAGCAGGCAGGTTTAAACCCGTGGTGCTGCTAGTGCATACACTCCAGTCTGACTCACCATACTACTATCCTGCACTGAAACCGAACGGAGCGGCTCGGATACTTGATCCAGTGTAGTCAAGGTAGACTATGGGCTCAGGTGTTAAAATGCCGCCACATGGGAGTGAGCAACACTCACGTCCATAGGTCCAAGTGGGATATCTTTTTCCGTGGTAGAAACATGTAATTCTGAGTCGTTAACAGACATTGGCTGAGATAGATGGTTAAAATACTATCATACGGGGGTTGGCAACACTCACATCCATGGGTCTGGGTGGGACATCTAGACTTTTTTCCGTAGCAGAAACATGTGCTTCGTTGACAAACGAAGTTCGCTGAGATAGACGTCAGAAACAAAACTTACTACCACATTACGTTCGCATAACATACCTGATAGATGGTCATGGGAGTGGGTAAATGCCTGATGCGCTTTGAATCAGGCAAAAGGCAGTGAAGTGACTTTCGCTTGGACCCTGATCCCTGACAAGCTTTGAGATGATTCTTCAATTCAGATTGGAGTTGTAAGTAGATTCGGCACGAATTGCGATGGTGGGACAACCCTCTTGAGTCAGCAAAAGAGTGGTTACAAGGCTCCCCACATTTGAACATCTCACTTGTGGATGATGAGAGGGACATGGAGGGAATGTTGGCAAATGACTGACTGGCATTTCCACTGTGGTAGATTGAGTGCGCTACCCATTTTCCGTCCTACCACGCCATCATCCTCATCTGTTAAGGACCAACCTTACCCTTTTCTGTCGCCATACCTATTAGCCCGAAATGGCGACACTACAATCTACAGCTTCACATCCATGATCTGGGCCAAGACTAGACCATCTATGAGACATGTTTGTGAAAACTTTAATGATGCATGATTTTTTCACGGGCTAGGACTCATGTTAGACAAAGAAGGAACTCATCCGAGTGCGGCTTGCAAAATCCTAACCTCCCTCTCGCTGATAGCCCAAAGTTCTTTTCCTTGACTACCAAATGTGAGATCCATCGCAATACTCGCATCCTCAAAGCGAGCGAATTCTTCCTAGAACTTGTGCGCAAACAAACAGACGCCCCGCTACCAGCAACGCCAAAGAAACAGGCTGTAATCGTAAGTGGCCTCGTTGATTTTGAATATGTCACCGAGAAGTATTGAGTGTATGGTTGTTGTTTTAGGGAGGCACAGATAACGACCGAGGACAGGCCGGGCATCAAGAGTGATACCCGTTTTCGGAGAAGGACAGGGTGTGGACAATGAAGGGTGTACCCTCAGGCACGATGCAGTGGCTGCGAGCGTTAGGAGGCAGAGCAGCGAAAAAAAGCGGACTCGGAGGATGTACTCTCTAGTAGTGTCGCGTTCTTGTTACGAACCCCGTTCATTCACCTACCTTTTTCACTTATTTTCCTCTTTTCAAAGTCACGTGACCTGCTTAGTCAGCTATCACATGATCAGTCACGTGATAGCACGTGCTACTGCCTTTATCTATGATGTCATAGTCTAGACCGCCTCATGGCGTACACGCGTATTTAATCTCCGTCGATACTCTCACACCCGTGAGAGCACTATAACCTTATTAGGTAGTCATAGATAGCTTATCGTCAGACACAGCTTGGTCTGTGCGCATGTACTCGTAGTATATATACTTGAATGCAGCAACGGAACAAGCCAGTCTTGTTCTCGTTGGATTTCCCTTCGACAACAGCCCCCTTCCCTAAGCTTGCGCTAGTTGAGGTGCCTAGACAGTATTGTCAAAGGTCGCCTTCAGTTCTCAAATGATACAGGCAACAGTGCGGCTAGCTGTATCCTGTGTACATAGTTCATAACTGAGTTCTTGGCAGGTGTTGTTATACTACTGCTTGAGGGGAAAGGTCTTAGTAAAGACAGGCGTGTCCCACTCGTTTTGGAGGGAATGGAGGAGGGAGTGAATGAAGATCGCGGTGGGGGTCTTGAGGGCGTGGCCTTGGGGTCTGGGAAGGAAGGTCAGTGTGGGAAAGAGATGAAGACAGAAGACAGACAACGAGGTCAGACTCGTCGAGCTTCGCCAGCGAGGGGGTCTGTGGCATTGACGTTAGGTTCGCCGGAGAGGGCACGGAAAAACATGTCGCGCTCGTCGTCATCGTTGTTCAGGACGCTCAAGACGCGTGGTGTTTTGTTGTCTCATGTTTGTACCGAGATAATGGCTCGTCCACACCATCAAAGATGGCAACAAGGAAGGCCTCAAGGTCACCATGTGTTTGTTCGTCACCCAGTCTCTGGCTATCCTGCTCACCTGCTATTCACAATACAATGCATTGGCGAGGCTTCTGACAATGTCTGTTTCTCGTTGGATGAATTGTGCCCAAAGTGGATAGCAGGACAGATGTTTATTTACTAGTTTTTTACACATATGATACTACAAGTAACCGCAAATCACCTCAAATAATTGTTGTGAACCCAGATACCAGTAGGGCATTAACACCTTAGTAATTCATGGACATTGCAATGGATAAGTCCTCGATGTCCTGAGGCTGGAGGATGGAAGAGTGAAGACGATCAAACACTATAGTGCTAATAGAATTCAAGTGAGTAAATGAATACTATACTATATGAATGTGCTTACTGGTTCCACCAAAGGAGGAGGTCTTCGATCTCTTTGGCTTTTGCACATGATCGCGGGCATTCAAACCAGTCGACAATATTGTTATAGAAGGTTTCATAGTCAAAGTCATCGTCCACGAGACCCCAGGAGGTACAGCTAGACAGTGCAAAGTGAACCTGCAGAAATCGGTTTTTATTGGCATGAATTAAAATTATAATTCATACCTGAACAGCGATGTATGCAATTGCACGGGGCTGAACCGACCGCATTTTCAACAGCCCTGCAACGTTGCACCGAGTATGAATGTCGCTCATAGTCTGAGTCCTGCGAGATTTGCTCTGGCTAGGTTGGTCATGATTGTGAGTATTGTGGAGCTCTAATCCCACCTGAGCCGAGCTGGGGGAGGTAAAAATGCACCGAAACACCTAAGAATAGTAGCTGTGAGCCTATGCAGTAGTGATATGTCCATAACATAGTTGACATACCCTGATGAGAAGCTCCCCCTTAAACAGGCCATCTGACAGGTGGTACTTATTATATGTGCCATCGAGGTACAAGAACGTAGGCCACATGTGTGCAGTAACAGTATAGCCTGGGTGGGAGTCCCTGATAGCATTGTGGGTACTAGCAAGAGTTTGAAGTTAAAAAAATAGAAATGACTCAGAGTCGAGGTCAGACTTACGCTGCATCAGACCAATTATAGTCTACTGGACAAAGCAGCCTACCAGTGACTTCGTGATTGAAGCCTCTCCCCTGCTTCTCACCAGGAATTAGGGTGGGGACCTCATGACGTGGGTCCTGTTCATTAAGCCAGTTAGCTACCGAGGTCTTTAACATTTGTGCATCATCTCCTCAGGCAGCGTCCACCCCCTGTTGCAACTGAATATACTATGAGAGGCAGGAATAGGGTGTACCAACAAGGCGCTCACGTTCTGACAAGCCAAAATAACCTTATGTGGTGTAGCAGGGGGGTTCATCCGAGTCAGCTCCTTACTAACGGATGGGCACCATAAGGTGAGCTTCTTGTATGAGCAGTAAGTGCGCTCCTCTCTGTGGTAATCAATTGAATCAGCAAAATACACATGACTCCAGTCGACACTTACAACTTAGATGATTGAGTGGGTTTGATATTTCTGTTTGAGGCCTCTATTAGCATACGGTGTTGATGATGTTCCATGATTAGATCCACTACTGGACGAGCAAGGGTAACAAGCCTGCGAATGGCTCGACCCTCACGAATGTAGGAATGCACACTGGAGCCGTGGCACCAATCATGAGAATAAAATACAGACTATTTTAGCCAGCCACCTACGGTGTCTTGGTCAATTTATTGACGAGATATTGGGCATTGTCGAGCTCAAGTGCGGCAATCATGCGACGCTTCAAGGCAGTGTGGGTTTCAATGCTGGGAGACTCGAATGGACTGAGAGGCATGGGTGATTGACGAATGGTGCCATTGGGATTACAGAGCCTTAGTCTATAACTGATCTCACCAAAACAGATTCTGATTGGGGATACCACTCCATTCCAGAGCTGATCTGAGTCTGAAATCTGGGAACGGGGTGGGGTCCTCAGTGACACCTTGCTCACAGACCAAAACTACTCAAACAGAGAGACGTTGAATGGTGGATCAAACCATAACTTTCCTATCCTTTGCTTCCTATCCTTTGCTTCCGGTTCTGTAAATAATTATGTAAATCATGGGTGCAGACACTGGCGTAATGGAATTACAGAAATACTGACTGGTTCAACAAGCACGATCACAATAGCATATCACCACCAAATGGAGTCTCAGCCTGGATCATGGATAATATCAAGCTGGGGCGGTGCTCAGTGGGGCCCTATCCGTGAACACTAACACTGAACAAGTTAAATGGTACAGTGTTTTCTATTTTATAACTTTCCGTTGACCCTATAACACTTTCTGATTTGTCTGATCCACTTCCGATCATTACCAGCTTATGGCTACTAGATGCTAAGCGCTAACCAATGGCCAGTAGGACATTATAGTCATGATGTAGTATGTCATGTGGGGTAGATATGAATTATCATAAAGAGTCTGAGTAATGAATCCGACTTGACTTGTATTGTAAGCCAAACGGTGATCAAAGAACCATGCCCTAGGACCGTGACTGCTGACTCGAGACCAAGACTTGGCCGGAACCCAAATATACTGCGGCCTGTGAGCCACACTAAGGTTGTTTGAATTCTTCTCATCCTAAGTCCCAGCATGCCCAAGCTGAGAGATCTCTGCCCGGAAGTCACTGACTCAGGCCCATCATCTGCCTCTTATGAAGCTCAGGCTGATACTCCATCCTATGATGAAGATGGTCAACCGAAACCAATGTCTTATGGACAGGGACTCCTGGTGGATCGAAATGGCTGCTACATATGCCGTAAGGCACAAGTGGTGTCTTCTCCATTGCTGGATGTCCCAGCGGAGACTGTCAGGTCGAACAGTGTCACTACCACTGATCACCTGAGCTTGGGAAAGCGGCAATCTGATGATCTGAAGCTCAGGCAAACTTCGGTATGTATTATTTGACTCTGTATACCCATAACGCTGACAGATAGAAGACGCCTCGCTATGGCTTCAGGGAGTTGATAACCAATACTACTAGTGCCAGCGGTCCTCTGAGTAGTAAGCGTCATCATGATTTCCCATGGTCTCTGCTTGATGTTGTGTTTCCTGCAGAGGCTCCGCGGAGTCCAGCTATTGTCCATCATCCCACAGAGGTAAGTATGATTTATTTTCAACACGATCTCTAACATTGCGCAAAAGAAGAATCCCAGGCCTCCTCGACCATTCCTGAAAAGGCGACAATACAGCAACTATTCCATTGATTCTCTACCTCAAGTATGCTTTCTACTATGTAGTACTTCGAAGATATAGCATTCTAATGAATATTTTGCAGACTCCTCATCGCCTCAAGGGAGGAGGTCTGACACTTGGGTTGATCAACCCAAACACTCCAACTCAGAGTCAGGCTCTGGGCTCTGAGTCTGTGCCACATGCTCCTAAGCGGCTTCACCTTCGAGCTCCATTCAATTTCGATGTGAGCCCAGTTACTGCTTGCATGGATGGCCTGGAATGAGCGATGAAGGTGTTGCAGGAAGATACAAAGGCTGTGCTGGCGAAGCAAACCGAGGTTCTAACTGAGATTCTAAGTGTATTGCAGGAAGGCTTAAACATGAAGAACATTGGTATGAGCCTGATTGCCTCTCGCATGGATAGCTTGGAAGGTATGACGAAGTCGTTGCAGGAAGATATGAAGGCTGTGCTGGCGAAGCAAACTGATGTTCTAATGGGGATTCTAGACACATTATGTGAAGGAAACTAATTGTATATGATTTACATGTAAAATACGTCTGTACTATGTACTCAGTTGAGATTACGGTATGCCAAATGCTCGAGCTTTTCAACATCGAGATACTACTTTCCTTCAAGGCAGCACGAGTCTTGGTGCCTTAGTCACAGTAGTAGAGCATTTCAAGTTCACCGTCATATTTACCTCGTAGTTCCTGCTCGATAGTAGTCTTTGAACACCTAGCGTCAGCTGATATTTAAAGGGCCAAGAAGGTGTTTTATTGGTTGTAACAAGTATCGCGTAGTACTATCATACAGGTTCATACTGTGTGAGCATCACGACTCACAATTCACTCGGTAGATGACACTAGAGCTTCAACATAATCATAGTGGTTCAGTGGTTCAGGTTTTCTTCCAGCCGCTACCATGATGTTGAATAAAAATACAGTCATTGCTACTGACAAACTCACCAGTTCACTGTTTGAATTGGCATTATCGTTACTCGTCATATCAATTTTCTGCCGCTTTCTCTCCTCTTCGAGTCCCTGTTGATTACAGGATATACTCTCTGTATCAATGGCTAAGTTGCTTGCATCACTCACATCTTCTCCAGCACCCATTGGTGAATCTGGTCGCATTTGTTTGATATGCGAATCATCCTGTACATCATCCTGTATATTTATGTTCAGAATCTCGAGAAGAAGGCAAATATAGTTCAATTCTTGCCTCAATTGCGTCATCTTTCGAGCGCTCCTGGGCATGTGTCGCCATCAACTTTGTTGCCCAGGAATCTGGGTTTCGTAAGTCCTGAAGCAAGAGTTCTTCTCGCACAATGGGATTTTCTTCCTCATAGTAGCTGCTGGTAGGGTCCACAAATTCAGATGCGTCCTCTCGAAAAAGTCCAAGCAGAATTTCTGCTGCGCTTGCATTGAACGATGATGATTGTGAGCTGTGAGCAGAAGAGTAGTAACATCGTGAAACAGGTTTGCTGTAGGAGGGCATGGCACATTGACTAGTAGCATCCAAGACTTAGCGCTGAGCACTGGCAGGTTAAGAAAGACTTCCGAGCCTCTCTCTTGATCTGCCGCCATAACTAACCCACTTGTGTGGGAAGCGACTCGGATCATCCATCCGGGGCATACCTAAACCTTCAACATTTTGGCTCAGATGCTGCAGCCAGATTGGAGATAACAACTTCATAGACTCCATATGGAAAAAATTAACACTGGTGAAGTAAGCAGTACTTCTTTTTTTTTGTTAGTCTTGGGGTTAAGCCCCCAGACTAACAAAAAAAACCTGGAATCAGAGCAGTCTTGCGCCCCCGTCCGGAGCCGAGCAAGCATTCTAGGTTCGTGAAATCAATGGAGACTTAACCTGAATGCTACGTAGTACCCTACCGGTCGTGCCTGATATCTTTAGTTAATCTGGACTTGGATAACCAGCCTCTATGTGATGTGATCACCAGACTACATTTTCCACCTCAAAGTTCAAATCGGGCTAGCTTTGAAAGGAATAGCACAATTTAGACCATGTTCCTTCTGGCTCTAATTTATCCCGTTACGGGCTGTGTGATTGATTGATCAGGGGAGATAGCTATGTCAGAAGAGTTGTATTCGAGTGCAAACCTTGAGCTTATTGCCCCCTCGCCTTATGCAGCCCAAGCAACTGCATGGGTACGGGTCAGGTAGTCACATCGCTGGCCATCACTCTCATGTGCAAACGCGAACGCGAACGCACAGTGCGTTTACGTTCACCTTTGCATGCGAGCATAATGCTCTCTTCATTGTTGTTGTCGAGTCGGTGTTGTCGTTATCGGAGAGAGCATGGAGTGTGGGAGGGAGAGGGAGAGGCGGAGGCGGGAGCATGACATCGTCGTCGGGTGTGTCTTCGTGTCGTCAGTCAACGCCACGTCCTCATCGTGTCCTTGTCCTTGAACCATCGTCATTGCAATGTCTGATGTTGTGCCACGCATCACGTCCAAGTTGCATTGTGCTGCGTTGTCATGTCATCGTCATCATTGTGTCTGAGTCGCATTGTGTTGCATCATTGAGTCGACAGTTGTCATCATTTTCATCACGTCGTCAGCGACATCGTTCTGTGTGAGGGGACGTGCGTGCACACCGTCACGTTGTCATTTGTCGTTGCGTGTGGGGTGTTTGCATGCACGCATTGTCGTTGTTGTGGATGAGGGGCATGTGTCGTCGTTGCGTTATGCTTGTCATTGTGTGCTGTTCACACCACCAACTCCCATGGGTATGGGTAGAGGCGGTGTTGCTTAAACTTCGACTTCAACTTGAAGTTGCACCCGCACCTTGACACCGAACAGAGTTCTTGAGACGGAGCAGGCATCTTGCTACACCGTGATCTGATCTCCAGTACATCAGGAAAATTTTGAAGTGCTGATATGCCTAGCTGAATATGACCAACTATATATCAGTCTGATACTCCCATATAAATGCATATTTGGCACTATCATTTGAAAATCATAAATTATAGAATTGATAA
>JBBPLX010000896.1:0-13689 GCA_038090015.1 Leccinellum albellum
TCGTTGACGTCGTGGGAAGCCTGCGCCTTAGTGGTTGTGTTGCCAATGTCACGTGTGAGGAAGCAGGACAAGGTGTGCGTGTATCAACATGGCGGGTGCCACATTGCGTCGTTCGTCATTGTTGTCGTTGAGGGGATGACTACGGCAAGGGGCGGGCAGGAGGATGGGGATGAGAAGAGACATGCTCACCGTTATAGTTGGGGCGTTTGTCGTCGTGATGGTGGAGGTGGCGATGTTGCCATCCTACGTCGTCGTCATCGCGTTTCGGCATGCTGTTGCAGCAGTCAGCGAAGCATCATAGTGCCATGATGGTGGTGGTGGTGGTGGTGGTAGCGCCGGTGTGTCGTTCGTCGACATGTGTCGTCTTCGTCGTCGTCGTTGAGTCATTTCAAGTTTGAGAAAGAAGGCTGGCAAGACTTCGCAAACTCGAAGCCGTACTATCACGTGCATAGTGTCACCAGTGTGACAACAATGTGACAAGGCCAGAGTTAGTGTTTCAAGTTCCAACGCGATGCAACAACAACAACAAACCCGACATGGCACCACGACGGCGTCCCCGGTCTCAACCTTGACATGCTTGACACCCTCCTGCCCCCTCCCATTGACGCCCTTCGCCCCCTTGACTCTCCCTCCCTCTCCCTCTGCGCTCAATGACGACAAGGACAACGAACGATCCGACATGACAATGCAACAACTGCAACGATAGCATACCAGGACGGGACGACAACAACCACACAGTACGATGGCAGCAGCATACCACCACTCCCTGCATTGTGCTTGACATTCTGGGTGTGGATGCCAACCTCGACCTTGAACCGTTGAGCTTTGTCTCTCTGGGTGAAGGTGCTCAGGGTTGTACGTATACACTGGTCATGTCGTGCCGTATCTGGTGGTCGTCATGGTCGGTAAGCCGAGGGAGCGCTCACGTCCTGATAGCCATGGAAAGCGAGACTCGCAGATGGCGATTATGCATTTCTTGAGCAAGGTACGTTGTCGCTTGAGGGCGCAAGTCGAAGCAACGGCTCACGTGCCAACGTGAAATATAGGTTCACTTCAATTTGCCAATGAACCCGCTGGAATTGGAGATGTACCATCAGATCAAGAACGTGATTGGGGTCAATTCGACGCTTTCTGAGTATTTGCTCACAATCGATGTCGATACCACTGTGGATTTGTTCTCTCTGAACCGTTTGATTTCTGCGTACGTTTTGTGTGTTTCTATCGCGCCAACTGATACTTCTCACTCTTTTGCAGTATGGTTCGCGACAAGAAGATACTCGGCGTCTGTGGTGAGATGACGCTCTCCAATGCCAAGCAGTCCATTATCACGATGTGATGCAAGTCTACGTCACATGGCCAAGGCTTTCGAGTCTCTGTTCGGTTCTGCCACCTGTTTTCCCGGTTGCTTCACCCTCTTCCGCCTTCGTAGCGCTGATACACACAAGCTGCTGTTGATCTCCGCAGCGACGTTGCTGGATCAACTCGACGGTTCACAATCTGGGAGAGCTCATGTTTTCAGACCAGCCAGACGTGCGCGCACCCTCTTACCTTCCCGACACCTACCCACCCTCTCCTGCTGCGCTCACTACATCCCAACGGAAGTGTGCATGCCCTCTCACCTTCTCAATACCCACCCACCCTCTCTCCCGGTGCTCACCACGTCCCAACGAACGTTTGAGACCTCTCACCTCGCCCTCTCGACTCGCCCTCCCTCTCCCTCTGCGCTCAGCAGACATCCCAACAGACGTCCGCGCACCATCTCCCTCCCGCTGACGTCGTTGTAGTGCCCCCACCTCTCCCCCTCTCTGAGTCCCTCTCTCATCCTCTTCTCGTCTGCGATGATGCCGACTAACGACGCGATGTCGACACTCGGATGAGTGCGCCTTGTCCTCACCCTCCTCCATCCCTCACCCAACAATCCAGCGCCACGACAATGCGACGATGGCAACGAACAACTTGACATGGCACCACGACTCGACGAGTGCCATGACGGTGTACCACGACGGAACGACAACGACGACATACGACGCACCGACGATGGGCGGGCACTTGATAGGTACCGCCGTGGGTTTTGGTAGTCCAACCTGCACCCGTACCACATCACTGGGGTAACCTTCGTGGTCAAGGCGATTGATTGGTCGGGTAATGTAGATAGAAAGTATTCTACTTAGACTAATTTTTCCACCTGTTCCACTTTTGCCGCTTTCCGATTATGATCTAAGATCCTGGATGCACTGGAGCGAAAACGTCTTATTTGTGCCTTAGCGGTTCCCTTTCACTAATTAGGTCACTTTCGGCACTTTTTCTTGGCGCGCCAAGTGTGCTAAGTGCGGCACAAATTACTGATGCCGGCCGGGCCCACATCCCTTAGGGCCAGAACAACAACATTCGAGGTGTTGTGTAGCCCCAGAAAGATGGCTCTCCCCCCTAAACTGTCCCGTTGCCGCTTGAAATAGACGGTGGAGCGGCGGGTGACCGGCCGAGGCATGGCTGAGACACAGTGATGGTTGCGAGAACAGGCTGGGTTGTGCTCGACGTCGAGCGTACCCTCTCAGGCTTTCCTACCCTGCGACCAAAGTCTGACATGTAGAGTAAGTTACCCTTGTCCACTTTGAATCCCCTTCATTTCTGATCGCAACCCGCAGCCTACGACGATGGCCGTGCCCAGCTTCTCCTCTGTCTCCGTGGTCTACTTCCCATCTCATTCAGGGGCACTTCCTACAACATCCCGATCGCAATCTGGATCACAAAAGACTACGCTCGCCGTCCCCTGATCTTTTATGTAGTACCAACTCAACACATGCTTGTTCGTCCGAGCAAATACGTTGATCTCAGCGGTCGATGCTCAATTCAGTACATCCATGACTGGATCAGAAAGCCCGAGGTCCGTCCCTCCCCTCTAGCCCAGTCCACTGCCACCCGCTTACCTTTTTCTAAGCCCTGCAACATCGCCACATTGCTCCTCTTACGCGTCGCTGACGGACCGCCGCTCCCCGAGATTCGCACACTTATGCGTATTTCCCAGACTGACAAGGCTCTCAATAAGCAATCTATCGTGGCTAAGTATGTATTCCCCGAGACCGTCTCTGTAAGCGAATTTCTCGCGATCACTGTCCATCCTCCCTTTAACGAATTTCCCACTCCCTATCGCTAGAGCATATAAGGAGATGCAAAGGTACGTTCTCTGCATTCAATCCCTTTTACTCATACTCATAGTACTCCTCCACCCGGCACTCTTTCCATCTCAATGGCCCATCACAGCCTAAGTAGAAGCCCTGCGCCAGACCGGCGTAGGAGGACCAACAGTGGTAATGCCTTGGAGCTTGGCCCAAGGAAGCGCCTGTGAGTTACATCTCTCTGTGGGCATCAAATTTTTACTCGATTCCTCCTCAGCACCACGCAAGATCCCTTGGTTCATCACGGTAGACATTTCGGCCGCGCCGCACACACATTCTGCAATTTACAGACGCTGATATCAAACGGGCTCGGGTTCATGGGTGACGGCGCTGATGACCATCCAGAGGAAATGTCCGAGCAGTAAGTATATGCAAGCTGATTAAGCTTCTACCTGACCAAGTATATTGCAGGGATCGAAGAGAGTATGCCGTTTTCAAGGTGCTCTTGAAAATGGTACCAGGCCTGGAGGGTCGTCTTATGGACGCTTCCGAAGAAAATGTCATTCACATTGCCGATCTGGTGAGGCTATACCGGTACTAGTAAAACATCAATTATTTACGACGACATGTCATATTTTTAGATTCAGAAAGGTGCTAATGGAGCCAGAGCTGACGATACAAAAGGTATGAAGAGCGCGATTGTCGACTGGATCACGCCGAAGGGGCAAACACTCAATCCTCACATTCCCCGCAATGTGAAGTCTGGGCGAGGATTCAACCATGAGAGGACAGGCGCATTGCTCTGCCCTGCTGACCTCGATTGGAACAATCTCGAGTAAGTAATCCTATGCCAGTTTGCACGTGCGGTCACTTAATCACCCCACAGTATTAGACACAAACTCGTCTCCGGTCAGATGCAGGTCTCTGGGGACCAATGGCCGATTTTCATATATGCCAATTATACGTATGACGCAGAAGATCCGTGGAACGGCCTCCTACGGAGCGGGATTTTGGTAATGGTCAGTCAGAAGTCAGTGTGCCATACGTCAAATAATAATGGTTTTAACAGGCATTCAAGCACATCTTCACATCTCCCAGCTCGGTCGATCAAGAGCCGAAGGCAACACGATCTGGCAATGCGAGGATCCATGGCATGCGCTTTGTTACCAAAGCTTCCATCGCATACATCGCCACACAGGTAAATAGCAGCGTTTTAATTCATGATACGAACTAACTTTAACTACAGGCTCGGTTCGCGTTGACTTCGGCGCAAGTATTTTCACGAACGGATTTGCTCACCGACTCGGAGCGCTTCTACAATAGTATCTTGGAACTGCTGGAGGATCCGGAAGAACGCGAAGAAGTTGATGCGCTCTTGACTTGGTGGAATCGGTGGGCAAGATCAACCTCTTTATCCTCTGAGTCCATCCCTGACTACGCAGTGACATCACAACAGCCAAGTATTTCCGCTCTATACCGAGACGGAGCGTGCCCCGAGTAAAAATAGCGTGCTTGCCAGAATTCGTATGAAGCGCGCACAAAGGCGATCAATTTCCTAGTAGAATAGTACAATTCGTTTGATTGCTTTTGTGTACATAGAACGAGAAGCGACACAAGGGTTTATACGTAGTACAAAATTAAACCTTTCTATCTATGAACTTCTACAGAGCTCGGCAATAATGAAAATGAGGAAACCGTTGCGTGAGGCACAAGGTAGGATGAGCAATCAAGGGGGTGCATACCATATATTGTCGCCAATTAACAACGCGGGAACTGTGAGAAAGATTGCAAGCAGGACGAAGGGTGAGAGGGAATGTCTTGGGCGAGATAGCTTGTCATGGATGATGCCAGACATCAGGTGTAAAGAAATTGCCAGACGCAACACTAGTGAAGACAAGGTCGCCGTTGACAAAGTTGCATCCGTCAGACAAAATTGCTGACAACGCCGTAACTGTGGGAAATATTGTAGTAAGAACAGGGAGGGAGGAAAAGGTCAGACACTTCCAGATGGACTCGCTTACCTTTGATGAATAAATTGAGAGCCGTCTCGGAGGTTTCAGAGCAGCATGACATGCTATCGGTGATCGCAACAATCGAGCTTGCAGCTGTTGCCATGAAGAGCTTTGTGCTGGATACTGCCAGATGTAACAGGAGGGAAAACAAGATCAATTGTGTCCATTTGACAGGAATGCTAATAAGTTACCGTGGTGGCTTGGCAAGAAATGTAGGATAGAGGATGGAAAATGGTAGGGAATGTCTGCATTAGGGTAGCTTGCCATAAACAGATTGGCGGGACATCAAGCAACCAGAGACACATAGATGTGGTAACAGATGGACTGCATACACATGAATACTAGTATGAATATTGATGATCTCTGCTATCACAAAGTTGAATATAATATACACTGAACTGGAGATCAACCATGACACAGAGTTTCAATGCTATCATCTATGTCTAGGGTAATCATGAGATTATATTGATGGTCAGACATATTCAGATGATTCAAGTGGGCATGTAAATATTTGTTACTTGTGAGTATCATGTGTGAAATGCCTTCCAAATTATCTAATAGCATCTCATTTGGAATGTCATTCAGATTTTGATGATGTACATTACTGTTCAGAAAAACACAGACAAGACTTTATATATCTATCTCTATTGCTCATCAATTTCCTGATGTTGCTAGACATCCTCTATTGAACCTTGTGGGGTACCTATCCAATGAAGTCGTCAGCTAGGACCATGTTTGCTAGTTCCCCAGTTATCTTACCTGAAGGATACATTCAAAGTCTGCGAGGATCTGCCACTGTAGGGGTGTTAGCATATAATCCGCCAGTTCCTTCTGGTTAGACAACACAAGGAAGTAGTTGATTGCCTTCAGGATAAATGGAATTAGCGAAAATTGGTATTAATCAGCATTATGACAATCATGCACCAGACCAAAAGCATGGAGATGATTGATCATAATGTATGTCAAATCCCAGTGTATTTTCACATCGCACAGAAGCTTGAGTTCAGGAACCCACTATATATTACCCTTGCTGTTTTTGAACCAATTCTTGGAATTTCCTGTCCTGACAATATTCATAAACTCATCACGATGAAGCCCAGACACTGGAATGACCCAGACCATGCTACAGCCCACAGTGATGGGATTCAAACCAACAGCATCTGCATATGCTTCACGCTCTTCATCATTGGGAAATGTGTCCAGCCAAGCCTTGGAGATAGAAGCATGCTCAAGATCTGTGAAGCTCTTGATGACGTGGGTCACACATATGTGCATGACATGGAGGAAGCACATAACCAGCTGGTCGGCTGCATCAAACTCTACATTGCACATACAAAGTAAAGTTTTGAGTTCCAGCATGCAACTCTTGTTGTTGCTTGCGTTATCCATTGTAAAATGACCTATCTGGGAAAGGTGTTAGTGACATCAAAGGCATGCTTGAAGAATACTTACCTTTGCTGTCGTCTTTGCACGATCCAGTCAATAGAGCAAAGTCCTGGTGAGTGATTTACCTGAATGATTTCCATGAATCCAATGGAAGGCCAAGAGTGCTGATCTAAGTCTCAGAGTTCCTGTCTCTGGTTCCTCAGAGATCCAATGGGCAGTCAATGCAAGAAAGGGGTGTTGAACATCATTGGACCAGATATCAGCAGTGTGCGAAATCTGTTTGAGGGAGTGCTATAGTAAAGCATTAGTATATAATAATGTTTCATTCATGGCCATAGGATGTATGGCTAGCTCAGTCCTTAGAAAAGTGAAATACCTTTGCCATGCACTGATGATATCCTCACAGACTTGCATGCAATGAGGAATCCCAGAGTCCTTGAGGTCCTGGCAGAGGAGGAGGAGGAGTTCTCAGAATTCTTTGGATTTGACAACATTCAGGGACTGATCAATGATTCAGTGAACATGTTTTGCAAGCATCATAAATGAAGGTAACAAAAATACCTGATCATCAGCAACAATAAAAGTAACAAGGTAGTTGTGTAACTCTTTCAGTGAGAAGGGAAGAACCGACAGGCGATCACTAGGGTTCATGTTGTTTGTCAACGAAGCGTCTGAATTGTGGAGAGGGAGAGATGTGAGAGTATCGCCATTTGCCAATGCCTCCTGGATCTCCGTGAGAGTATAACCACAGTCCATAATGCCCTGGATGCTTTCTAAGAATACCTGCCATCCTTTTGCTTCTGTGAGGGCAAGGTATTCTAACAAGTGATGGCAGTCAATGTGGCCACACAAGGCAGATGTGCCAGTATTGGGAGAATACTGAAAGGTCCGATCACAGTTGAGCAATGACAGGTAAAATCCACACACCTGCATGGATTGCATACCATGGCCAGGGAGGTCCTCTTAAAGAAATGGCGAATGTCCACTGTAGTAGGAACTTTCTCCTGCCCCTCTGCATTATAGAGTAGGTCAGTGTTGGGATCCAGGTGCATCGCATTGTCATCCTCGATCTCGACCCTAGGATGGCATGATCAGCAGCAAACAGGCTCATCGCTTACTAAGTTGTCATTCTTGCCGGATAGCATGGATTCATCAATAACTATCTCCTCTTCCTTCACTAGTGGCGTTAGATTTTGGGTAGTTTGTGTTACGCTGGAGCATTCTGGCTCCACTACAAACGGTAGTCTTCTCGACTTTAGCCGCAGCGATGGTCAACTAGACGTCACTGGGAATCACGAGGAATACGCCGCAAGGCAACGTCGAGGATCTCACAAAGAGTCACGTCAAGACGTTCCAAGGGTTTCGAGTTGTAGGCGAATGACAACGCCTAAGGGATGACTCGGAGAGGGGTCTCACTCGCAAGCAGAGGCAGATGGAACTAGAACGCTACAATTGCGCAGAACTAGCTAGAGAACACCATCGTACTACGAGGGGTATTTATACATTGACGTATTGTGCATGGACCATGCAGTGTTTGTAGTAGTGAAAGAGAGAAAGCCATAAGGGGAAAAAGGGATGCGTAATACAAGGACAGAGCAGTCAAGAAAAGGAAGAGAACAATGGTGAAGGGAAAAGAAGTATTACAAAGGGTCACGGATGACAAAGGCATCCTCCCCAACTAGATGAACCGAAAAACGAATGCGACATAAGGTGTAGGACACCTCCACTGAAGGGATACCTTCAGGCTCAACCTGAACCGTAACAGTTTGCACAAAGGGTGGGTCTGGTGGGAAGACAGCAGCCATGCTTGAATGAGTGGATGATGGCAGTCTTGAGCTACATGAATGAGAATCAGGTACAACAGCATCAGAACAAGAAGAGGGGTTGCTGGCACAGCTAGCATGGCTAGATTGATGATAAGACATGGCTGAAAACGGGGTTAGAGGATGAGTAGCTGAGAAGCTGGGAGCTGGACTGGGAACTCAATGTCAGCTTGGTCCTAGGCTTTTGTACTCAGTCAGAGTCACATCTGGGAGCCTATTCTGCAGAGTAGTCTTGTAACGTAACATGGCCGATCAGAGTTTATTTGTTTAGATCTGCTAAACCAAAACAAGCTCTCCATTGGACAGCTGAAACTTAGGTGCTTAGGGAAACAGATAATGAAACATGATCATTGGGGTGTACATAGTAAATTAACCAGCCAATCTTGATACATAATTGCTGTTGGTACTACATAATCACTGACTCAGAGTGTGTACTATATTCAATTGGAGGTGAGTCGGCTACAACCAGCCTAATCCTGCAATGTTTGTCAATAAAAATATATCTGAAAGCATGATTGGCACTTGCTTATCCATTTCTTCCTCTTGCTGAATAGCTTGTTGCTTGAGCCCTGCAATAATGATGGAATAGGGTGGTGAAGCGGAGCTATCGAGGAGGTCCTAATAAGGAGAGCTAATGCCGGAGTGGTGTTAGCTAAGGATACGCAAGCCTATGGTGCTTGCCTATATCTCCACTTATCGGGTTTGCTAACTGATGATCCTGTGGTAACTATAGAAGGCTCGAAGATAATGTGTAGACTCATAGAGGGAGTCGACCAGTTCCTTAACGAGTGAGTGTTCACTAATGCTGAAGGCACAAGACCCTTAGAAGATCAAGACTGGGGAGTCTTGACTTCGTGGGGTGGTCTATTATATATACTATTATACATCGTGCATGGACCATGCCTTAGGGCAGGTCTTGCCTATATCTAGACTAGCTAGGGCTATGCAATAAGTAAAGCCATGAGGCAACAATGTGGTGTGGCAGAATGGAAGCTGCCAGGGACCGTGAGAATAGAATGGAAGATCTGCCTTGCAGTACACACGAGATGTGGCAGATCTATAGATAGATAAACAATCAATCGGGAGGGATCTATGAAGATATCCGATCCACAATATTGGCAATGTGAATACCGGAGGGGATTGTAGATCCACAAGCGGCTATAAAAGTGTCAATAGATACAAACAATAGATAGAGATCATGTGAACGCTATAGTGGGCGCTAACCATGGATGACTAAGGGTAGTCATGTGACCTACTGTATAATATGAGGGGAATAGATACTCATTAGTATCGGCGGTAAGAGGAATGTCCCATAGACGATAGGGAATGACAAGAGAAGGGAGTCACGACATGGTTCATAACAGGTGGGAGTTGACAGATGGAGTAGATTGCTTTTTGAAGATGTTGGCTGAGAAGATTGTTGGTTGTTACCTTTTGTGCCCCCTCCCTTTGCATGCCGCCACATGTGGTAATGTGAGTAGGTGGTGTGAAAAAGTGCATCTTGCACATTCAACAAAAATGATGACCAATTAGCAAGAAACATCGCAGTTTCATGCATGGCCCGAAGCTTGGCTATCTTTGTGGAGTTAACATGAAGCTCCTCCATAGTGTTGGCAATTCAGGAAAGGAGACAGTGTGTTGCTTGGTCAAGAAATAAGTCTATGTTGGCCATCTGTAAGTTGGGGAATAATGTCTAGATAGATATCAGTGCCAGTGAGTCAGTGACTGGCCAATGAACATACTCCTTTTGCACATAGTGGTCCATCCCCAGTAAGGTTGAATTTGCTGTTGGCTCTGTGAAGGAAACAATGGAAGGTGATCGAACTAATTTTGAGCCAACATACACCTTCAACAACTATAGGTGCGAATGTTGGGGGCAATGGGACCAATTGTGGTTCAAAAGCCGAGTGAGAGAGCTCTGGAAGAGCATGAAGGGGATGGTCAATAGGTGGAAACGGGCATTCAGCTTCCCGAATTGATATCATGAATGTGAAGTCCAGGTCCACAGCCATATTTGCAACAGAGGCCAGCTAGCGCTTCATCGTCGTGATAGAAGAGCTAAACCCAATCTCACCAACCTACAAAGGGGTCAACCACTTTCCAGAATGGCTGCGAGAATGTATATCCAGGTGAAAGTTAGAGATGATAATGGTAGAAGTTGTCTGGTTTCAAATGGGAAGGTTAGTGTGAAGGTCTATGGTGACGTCGTTATCGTCATCCACTGAGAGCCATACGAGCATCTTGTTGACACACTTGGCAAAGTTCTGCATTGGAATCTCATGAATTTTGTATGGGGGCATGGTGATAATTCATTGCAAGCGATGGAGGTATATGAGTCTAGCGAACCATGAAACAAGACTGTTATTAAACATTGAGTTTGAAAACTGAGATAGATACTTGCTTTGCAGTTGTTTGACAGGATCTATCTTCAGATGAGAGTGTTGATATAATGTTGAACTCTTCTGGTGTAAATAGTCATGAGATCATACAGGATAAAATTGCACAACACTAACTTGTTTGCAAAGGATTGGAGATTGGAGGATTTTCAAGATGGAGAGGCAGCAGCTTGTGTCAACAGACTTGATTATTGGAGTAAGAAAATGAGTCTCTGGATTCGTGGAGTTGGTAGAAGTAATGAGAGGTATGGGCCTCATGGCAAGCCAAACTAGGCACTCATCAAATGGCACTCTGTCAATTAGGACAGTGGGATATGATAGAGAGCTCCAATCCACAATCTCACTGTGCCCTTCCTTAGAATCTTTTGGAGTAAATACTGTGTCGGGGGTCTTCAATGAGTTGCTCAATGAGGTCAAGTCACTAGTGTGGCTTGTGGGCGTGGAAAGACCACTACAACAGATAGTAGGTGGGGCCCTGAAAGTCATGTTGCGCCCACGTAGGGAAGGCATGGCTTCTTACAGGCAATATAATCTTCAAGATTGCAGAAGTGCAGTTCTTGGATATGACTCAGGTGTTAGGATTAGTATGTTGGGTGTGTAGGATAGTAGGAGGTTGGATTATGTGAAACTCTGCTGTGTAAATAAGTACATTCACACCAGACATACCAGAAATGAGAAAATAAAGCAAATAGAGCAAAAAGTAGAGACATAGACGAGGGGTTATGCATACTGGCAGTGAAGGGGACCTAACCAACAATCAAATCTGTTGCTAGTTACTAGATATGGTTAGAGACTTGTATGAGTGATCAACAGACAGTTACCTAAAGTTGACCAGATCTATGAAGGGAACATTTTCAGGAAGGATCTGGATAAAAGCAAGATGCAACAACTTGAACAGGCTTGCATCAATGACGAAATAGAAACTCTTGAGAAATGTATTTACATTCTCAAATACGCTTGAGGTCTGTAATGCCAATGTCCTTCCTGAGAGGTGCACAGGGCAAAAGAACTTACAAATGTCTCTGTGCTTGCACTATAGGCTATTGTTAATCGTGGACAGTGTAAGAGTGTCACCAATGCCAATGAATCCATGATGAATGAAGTGTGATGGAAATTGAACAACAATCACCATGAGTGAACAAGTTGAAGTGTGTCAAAGGGGCTAGATTACAACTCAGCTTAAGTCAAGGGCCCAGCTTTGAAGTTGCAAGTTGAGCTTAAATAGTGGTGAAATCCACTTTGAAATTCCCATACATCCTGGACCCCAGTTGAATATGGCATGTAACCATCTAATGTTGAGGTCCTTGTCATTAAGGGATTCTTGCTTTCACTTGGCCTTAAAGCAATGGAGGTTAGCAATTTTTTCGTGTTCCTGAACCACACATTCAGCTAGCACTTTTTCCATGTGATGCACATCTCGCTAGGCACGAGCTATTTCAAGGACCAGGGTTGCTTCTTGGTTTTCTACTGCTTCAGATGGCTTGACTTGTTCATTACTGTACCAGATCATCCAGACACTATATGAGTACTCACCCCAGAAAATCCAGAATGATCAAAATCATAATGGATGATATAGATCTCTTTAAGAAAATTGTGCTTCAAGGAATACAAATGGAACCCAGAGGACAATGTAGCCTAAGTAGGCAAGAGCACAGGTAATCCGTGGGTATTTCCGGCACTGCCCATACCCCTACCCATGACTTACCTGTATCCATCCCAAGGGGTACGGATTTATATGTGGGTACATGGTCAGAGACCTGTAGGCAACCCGTAACAGGTTTTACCCATGGGTCGTTGACCAGACCACCTCACCTTGTGAGTTCTTTTTTTTTCTTCTTTTTTTTTTAATCGTTAAACTGACTTAGTATGTGCGCGTGAATGACGACACAACGATGGGGCATGACACTCTCTCCCTCTCCTCCTCTCCCTCCTCTCTGATGATGATGATACAACTCAGATGATACTATGCACACATGTGCGCCCTCTCCCTCTCCTCCTCTTCCTCCACTCTGACAACGATGACACAACGATGCTGCACACACGCACCCTCTCCCTCACGCACACAACGATGACACCATGCACACATGCATGCCCTCTCCCTCTCCTCCTCTCCCTCCACTCTGACAATGACGACACGACGACGCTGCAACACATGCACCCTCTCCCTCACACACACAACGACAACACCACGCACACATGCACACCCTCTCCCTCTCCTCCTCTCCCTCCACTCTGACAACGACGACACGATGATGCCACACACACACACGTGCCCTCTCTTTCTCTCCCTCCTCTCCAATGATGCGACATGACAATGACATGCCGACAATGACAATGATGTGCACATGCGCATCCTCTCCCTCCTCTCCTATGACGTGACAATGATGTGCACATGTGCACGCCCTCCCCTCTCCTCCTCTCCCTCCTCGACAATGATAACAATGACAATGCGACAACTCGCGTGACACCAACTGGTGACACAGTTGATGATGCAATGACGACGATGACACGAAGAATGGGATGGATGCTGCGACCACAACAACACAGCCATGACCACAACCATGACGATGCAATGCCAACATAATGCCGACTGATGACACGGACGACAGTGTGACGATGACATCATGGCCATGACACCGACTACAGCATGGCCCACCGACCACAACACCACGATGACGGGGATGGAGGCGACAACAACATGGCATCCAGCATTGATGACACAATGACGCAAATGGGGCAGAGACAACAACGCGAGAACAGCGACACAACAACGCGAACAGTGATGGGGATGACAAGTGAACAGAAGCAACCACACAATGCACACAATCATGTGCATTGTGCAGTTGCTCCTGCACACGGGTTACCCCATGGGTATGGGTAGACAAGAGGTGGGCACTGGGTACCCAATTTACCTACCTGCACCCTGACCCGCACTATATCCATACCCTGACTCGCA
>JBBPLX010000897.1:0-13687 GCA_038090015.1 Leccinellum albellum
GAGACTTACGGGCCAGACGCTATCGCTATGGGACAACTGTGCATGGTCAATCTCAGAGAGGAAGAATGAGAGGCGTACGCGAACCACCCAAACCCAGCGACAACGAAGAGATGCCACTACCAAACACTATTGGTCAGGCGTGACAAAATGAACGGCAAACTTCCACCTCACCTGGTACTTACCCATCCCAATCTCTTGTATGGCATGGTTCAGGATGCGCGCTTTCGCTTGATACACTGGATCGTCGTAACCATCTGCGTACAGATCAACGGCATAGATTTTCGTCTCGGTACTTCCAAACTTCCATTCATCTGGAGATGGATCAACGTCTACTGTTGCGGGTGACTTTGTGCTGTTCGACATATCGATAAAGTTCGTTCAGAGAGGTGATAACGCATCCGGAAACTGATGGAAGGAACGTGTTTGGGCGCGAGGTTGAAAGATCGAGCGCACCAATCAGCGTCCAGCTCCTCGTTCCTGCCGTTTACCCCATCTGACGATGACCCCCAAAAAAAAAACTGAAGCGGCTCTCAACTCATAAGTCAAGTCCATATAAGCTCACCTGAGATAAATCGATTTCTGGTTGAGCTTGGAAATCGAAGGCCCAATTCCTCACAAACGAGGTCAACAGGGTGATGGAGTACATGCCTCAGGTCTCAGAAACGCTAAACGATTTCACGCAATTGTCAGTTTCATCACCGACACGGGCTTGAATATTTCAACCGATTTAGGTGAGTAACCCCATTTGTCCTCACTTCCAGCTTGCATATGAGTCACGGATGATCAGCTTACGAAAGACTCTCCGTTGGATGAACAACCTAAAATAGTCCTGATATTATGTAATATTCCAATACTAACGGGAGGCGATCGGAAAAGGTCAAGATACGAAGTCGCAGGAACGAACTTGAACGCGCTGGTACCTACCGGCGACGTTCTTGCTCTTCTCCTCGCCCAAAGGTTTATCTTTCTCGTTCAATTTGTTAGTCAACTCCCCCCTCAGGGTCTGTCTCATTGAAGCGTGTGCCTTCCTCGGGTATAGGTCTCATCACACCCTCTACCAAAGATGTCCTTCAAGCCGGAAGCCTTTTTCAATCTTCTGCATTCCAAAATCTTCAAGGATGGGGTAGGTATTGATAAGGAAGTAGAGACCACGGGTGAATGTAGAGGTGACTGTACGAAGTGGTGGCAGGTCGGCTCTGACTCCTCCGGTGGAGTTCAGCCCAGACAAACGATAAGCGCCGATCGCACTCGTATTCTGTGATATCCTGTTGTTAGCCACGAGCTATATAGCACGACAGGACGGAACCGGCGATGTATTCAAGGTACTCACACCAGCGTGTCAGCTTGATGCCGTTGACGACGAGGTGGAGAGAGTAAGAAAGGGCACCACAAAACGTCTGGACCAAAACGCTGGTCTCACTGACAAATACTGCTATATCTCCATACCTTTCATGACAGATCCCGTTGGAAACAAACAGACGAACGCAGAAATACGATGCCTATTCAAGATTAGGGGAGAGCATCGTCAGGGCGACAATGATACTAGTACTAGGCTCCTCAAGAGCCTAGGAAGAAATCTTATACACTCCGATGTAGTGATGTAGTGGTTCGGTCAATAGATAACGATATCATTGTTCTGAGCAATGACCATCAAAACAGGCGGATGAACGAACACCCCCCCCAGCTGTTCTGTGTTCTGCGTCATGCTCGAAGCAGCCCTGCTTAACAGATTCCCTCACAATGACGCTGACGTACTTGGAATTCCATTAACCTTTGCAAGGGTGTCGTGCAAAAGTATCCCCACAGTAGAGTTGATCTCAATCGCTATCCGGTTTGACACTCAAAACATTGCATTTCACCTGATGCTCCCGCAGAGCAAGAAGTTCAAGCTGTACGAGCAGATTGCCTGGTGACTTACAGACATATTTCAACTTATCGCTGCCATAAGTCGAATAATTCCACTTCCTGCGTGCTGACGGTGAGTTGCCAGCGACACCCTAGCGGGCAAGACACTCTTTCCTCCTCACTTGCAACTCACCCGCTGGAGAACGCGGATGTGACGCAAACAACAACGAAATAATCTAGCTTGGCTTCTAGTTAACGGAGTCCTACGAAGGGAGATCTTTGGGGATGATGTCGTGCTTTATGAGCAACGACTCGAGC
This sequence comes from Leccinellum albellum, assembly GCA_038090015.1. NCBI lineage: Eukaryota > Fungi > Basidiomycota > Agaricomycetes > Boletales > Boletaceae > Leccinellum > Leccinellum albellum. The sequence goes on from JBBPLX010000897.1 coordinate 2,164, forward strand.
TCCCCAGACTGATGCACTTGAGAAAAGAAATCAGTACATTCAGATGGAGTATCTCGGTGCGACTTACTCCCAAGGAGAATATCACATCCACCAACAAACTCCCCATTGATGTATATCTGCGGGATCGTCGGCCATTCGCTAAAATTTGAAAAAGAGAGCTGTGAACAGAGAAAAACGGATCGTGCGACCCGAAGCGAGAACTCACGAGAACTCCTTGATGCTACTCCGAAGCTCCGAGTCTTCTAGCACGTTGTACGTCCTCATCTTCTCGAGTGGGACGCCGTGTATGTCGAGGACTTGTACGGCCGCACGAGAAAACCCGCACTGAGGCATATCGGGAGTGCCCTTCATGAACAGCACGACGGGAGATTCCCGGACGGCAGCTTGAATCTTCGTGCGCGCCTCTTGCGAGAGGAATCGCCTGAACGTGGGGTTCGCAAGGTACCTTGAACCCTGGACTTTTAGCAATGACCTCAGCATGGTGGTGGTATGAGCGTTAAAAGCACCGCCTCGAAGATTTCCTATTTTAGCAGTTTATTTTTGTGGTCTGACAGCCATGGCCAAAGAACCTCCGCTGCACTCGCTCATCGCCGGGTCCACCGCAGGCGCCATCGAAGCGTACGTCCCCCGCCCTCGTCCTAGTTCTCCCCTTGATCGCTGTTCTCAAGGTTCGTGACGTATCCCACCGAGTTCGTGAAAACACGTTCTCAGTTCGGTGGCAAGGTCTGTCTCGTTGTTTTTTTCTGGAAGCAACGCGCTCACTGTCGTACCCAGCGTGAACCACCCCTCACGATCATCCGCACGACCATCCGCGAAAAGGGTATCACGGGCCTCTATGCGGGTTGTTCGGCTGTCGTCGTTGGCAACGCTATCAAGGCTGGCGTTCGCTTCGTGAGCTATGACCATTTCAAGAGCATGTTGGCGGATTCAGAGGTCTGCCTTGTCTCTTCTTCCCTTTCGCCCTCGTTCACTCACAGCGCCGTTCTCAGGGAAAAGTCAGCGCACCGAAGAGTCTCCTCGGTTAGTGCGTCGCTCAACCGTGCACGTGATGACTCACTATTCGGTAGCTGGTTTGGGAGCTGGGATGATGGAGGCCGTTATCGCCGTTACCCCTTCCGAAACGATCAAGTGCGTGTTTTTGGTCCTTGACACGAACGCACAACACCAAACACCTTTTTAGAACGAAGCTCATCGACGACGCAAAGCGTCCAGACCCCCGGTACCGCGGTCTCATGCACGGCACCGCGTCCATCATACGCGAGGAAGGCATCATGGGCATATACCGAGGGTTATTCCCTGTCGTACGTCATGCCCACATACGTTATTGTTGGCTCGTCTAAAGACTTGTTAGATGATGCGACAAGGCGCGAATTCGGCCGTACGCTTCACGACGTATACCACCCTCAAGCAGTTTGCGCTATCAACGGCGCGTCCAGGACAGCAGCTTCCGACCGGGATCACATTTGCAATCGGTGCCATTGCGGGACTTGTGACAGTTTATGTTACGCAGCCGCTCGAGTGCGTCGTGTCTCTTTCTTTGTGCTTCGCGTGCGTTTGACAAGTGGGATAGCGTCATCAAGACACGCATGCAGTCGCTCAATGCCGCTGGAGAGTACAAGAACGCGTTTCATTGTGGATACCGAATCATGACCGAAGAGGGCTTGCTACGATTTTGGACCGGGACGACGCCGAGGTTGGCACGATTGGTGGTGAGTCTTTTGCGCGGCATTCAGTTCAAGCAGACAGGTAACATCTTATTTCGTCATAGATGAGTGGTGGCATCGTCTTTACAGTGTACGAAAACATGATCAGAGTCATTGGGGGTACATCAGTATAAATGATTTTGTGGGCAACTCGGTGGTATCGTACGTGGTCAAGGGATGTTCGTTGTCTACCACTCCCTTCTTGGGTCCTTGTCGATCAGTATCTTGGTCAACGTTGTTAACTCTGCCCACTGGCGGTGTTCCAGCTCCGTGACCCCGTCACCGGAGGCTTCGGCGCACTGAATCGCATCTATGAATTTCTCTGCCGCCTTTTTCGCTTGCGACAGCGACGCGTTCGGAGTGTCTGGCATGTATATCCCTGCCAGGTGAGGATTAGAGAGGCGGGCGATCCACCATCTGATGTGATTTTGGGTTAGCCCGTGACGTGTTAGGCAACCATCATGCTCACTTTGCGTTCCAATAGTCCGGCTCGCGTCGGTGTGCGATGCAATGGAGATGGTCGGCGTATGGATCACCCTCCTGCGTCTGCGCAAGGCTGTGGCAGGCGTCAAAATCGTCATTGAGGAGGTGGAGGGCTGCCGAGGTGTTGAGATCGTGAGACGTGGGACTCGTGCGCTTGACATACATACCTGCGCGGATATTGAGGCTCGCGTTGAGCTGGTCTATCTCTGGTGTGAGATCTGGACGCCAGACTTTGCGAGCTATGAGCGGTGCGGGTGGTGATCGAGAGAGGAGGGCAATGACAAGCGGGGATGCGAGAAGGTCAGGCATGGTGGACGTGACTTGAACGCTTGAATATTCAAGATCAGGGGCTCTGCGGAATTGGATAATAAAAATACATCCGGAAATGTTCCGTTGGTCGCGGAGTGCAAAATATCGAGATCGGGGGTGGTCTGAGTGATGGGTTTTCGACTAACAGGTCCTGATTTGGTCAGTTTTCCGACGGATACAACCAACCTCCAATGATGACTGTGTTCAAAGAGGCGTAGTTATCTCATCTGCGCATCGAAGCACGACTTAACAATCGAGCGGATGCTAACTCACTTTCTCGCAGTTATCAGTTTCCGGATCAAACATGGTTTTAATTTTGCAGGTACACCGCAAATCCTGGTTTCATTCGTCTGGGAAGTCGTATATTATAGACCTGGTAAGACACTTGAAGGTACGTTTGGAAGCCTCCAATCTAGCTAGGTATGTCGAGCTTTTCCTTTTCCCTAGTCTCGGTCAACCAATTCCTCAACCTCAAGTTTTGCGACTACGCATCCACTTCAACAACCCCTTCAGTGACGTGGGGGGCCCGGTTCGTTCTTGGGGCCACTATGTTGGTCCTTGCCATCATCCCAACATTGAATTATTCAATCGAGATGTATAGTGACGAAGACCTGGCAGAGCAACCAATCTATAAAGTTGTATGGTCAGGGAGCCTCGGAGCTGTTTATGTCTCACCTCTACTATCTTCCTCCCCTACCATGCCTTCTCTTCTGTTTTTGGCACCAACTTCATCATCTTTCTGCCTTGTCTTCCTGAATCAGGAACCTGCCGTTCAATATCGTGAATATTTGCTATCACACTAGCTAATTCCGACTTCTTGATCTTCTTTGACTCTTTGTTATACAGCTTCGTGCGCTATCCACTCCATTAGTATCCGGGCACTGTGGTCGTGACCAGAACAGATATCAAGGGCTCAACACAAGGGTAGTCGCAGAATATTGGCCATCAAAATATGGGTGTTTTTGGCATTATTATCAGGTGACTATGGAAGACCTGAAGGCGGAAGGTGATACGGAAGGTTCGAAGGCGATGTCACTCCATGAAGATAGACGTTTAAGGATTACAAGGACTTCATTTCGGAACCCAGGACAGGCTTAGTATAGAATAAAAACATGTCTTTAAACACTTATCCTCCGGCGGAGACTCTCCGCGGACATCCATGTTCTGTGAATAGTACATTATTACTTTGATCTTGCGATGAACACATCCCTAGTTAACCTGTCTGTAGAGGACTGCGTATTAATCGGAACGGTTACTTACTGTCATTCAGTGACAGGCCAGCCAGATGGACCAGGCCTCAGGAATAGCAAGGATGATGATATTGAGCTAAGTACTACTGTCACATAGTAGTGTTGCTCCCACCGATGTCCTGATATGGGAGCATGTCGTCCGGGTGCAATTATGTAAATTATGTTCCGCGGAGTGCTAAATATCGATAGTGTACAACCATGCAAGGGATGACGAAGAACGTTTTGCTGCTGAGAGCGCCGGACGAGGACGGGCGTGATCGGTATGAGGCAGTGTTCAAAGCGAGGGGGTATGTGCCATTTTCAGTCCCCGTACTCAAGACAGCGTTCGTTCACGTCGACGAGCTGAGACGCAAGATCGGGCGTGGACCGGAGGCGGGGGGTGTCTCAGGGGTGATAGTGACGAGCAAGCGAGCAGTCGAGGCATGGTGCGAGGCCATCCGATCGATGGAGGAGGAAACAGGAGGTGCGTATATGCAGACCGTAAAACGTCGATTGCTCATGGGCTTCAGCCGACTGGCGGAAGGTGCCATTTTATGTCGTCGGTGCCGAGACGGCGGATGCTGTATCCAGGATCCACCGTGTGCTGCCGACGAGAGCGCGTTTTGCCCCTGCAGAGCCGAACGTGCGCGGGGGCGTAGAAGCGGGGACAGGGGAGCGTCTCGCGGAGTTCATCCTGAGGGACTTGGGCGAGAATGGTCGGGGACGGAAAATGTTGTATCTGACGGGGGACAAGAACCGAGAGACGTTGCCAGAACTACTCGCGGGTGGGGGAGTCGCAGTGGAGGCGGTGGAGGTGTACCGGACGACGGGGTCATCGACCTTTCGAGCGGACTTGGAGGCGGCGGTAGAGAGGACGTCGATAGGCGAGTTATTTATTCAATTCAATGACTTTTCACTGATTTTATTTTGTAGGATGGGTTGTGCACTTTGCACCCTCTGCAGCGAGGGTTGTCGTGCCAGTGTTGAAAGAGGTACTTGGGGATGTCAAAACTGCAGCGATCGGTCCTACGACGGCTTCGTTTCTGCGAGACGAGCTGGGCGTGGGCGTAGACGTCGTCGCGTCGAGACCAACTCCGGATGCCGTAGTTGACGGCATCGACGGTTAATAAGTAACGTACTTGGTATTCTCGTTCCATTCTTTTGAACCATGAGCACTCCTCTGACGAGGCGGGAATACAGTGCCGTCTCATCCACATCCACAGTAAACTTGCCTATCCCTCCCGGTCTTTCCACTGGTGAATACGTAGAGCGGGGCTCCCCAGCGTCACCCACATTTGCCACACCCTCTAGCCCATCATCAGCCTACTTGGTGAGTCCCCAGGTCATGTCTACATGTCCTACTTCATATGCTCACGCGCGTACAGAATGCCTTGTCTGAGAAGGTAGGTTACAACGCTAGTTCGAGTCGCGACGATTTTAACGACTGGACAGTATTCGCTCAAGCCAAACCCTGCAGAATGGGGTTCAACCGCACTCACGGTAGGAACACCCGAACAAGACGATTACCTACACACCCCAGACCCAAAGCGCGATCTTAAGTGGGACCAAGGCGGGACTATTTGTACCGCCCGCGGTCTCGCCAACCTCGGTTGTCTATTCCTGCTCGCCGTCGGCTGTATTACCCTCTTGTGAGTTCTGTTCCTCTCGCTTTGTTCCATACTACATGGTCTGTGCGTTTCCAGTATAGGTACGTGTCTCATTTGTTCCTTGCCTACGAGCAGTTCATAACTCCCGCGTGTCCACAGGGTTTCCGGTCGCAACCCATTTCTTGCACCCCAAACCGACCAACCAGGGCGCGTTCAACATAGGTGGTATCAACGCGACTGGCCAACTTCCTGTTATGCCTGGTCTCCGCGGCCTCATCGACGTCGACACTCCACAAGAGGCGTATACCAAACAGTCATACACGTCCAGCGACACGTTGCAGCTCGTCTTTTCAGACGAGTTCAACGTCGAGGGTCGCTCGTTTTATGCAGGCGACGATCCATATTGGGAGGCACCTAACTTGCATTATTGGGGGACAGTGAGTGTCCAAGCGTGGACGTAGGACGTGAGTGCTGATCATGGTCGACGCGCGGTAGAATGATCTGGAGTGGTACGATCCCGCTGCGGTGACCACCAAGAACGGCTCGTTGGCAATCACGTTGTCCAAGCAGGATCCAGCAACGAATCATAACTTGACCTATCGATCAGGCATGGTGAGTCACCGCTGCCGTGCCGTTATATGCTGCGTCCTCATTATACCTCCATGCTCTAGATTCAGTCGTGGTGAGTACCGCTCCCGAAGTTGGTGTGATGTGGTGCTAAGCAGCGTAATGGCGACAGGAATAAGTTTTGCTTCACAGGCGGATTGATCGAGAGTAGGTGTCTTTGAATAGACCGGAGTCTGGAGTCTCACTTGTTGTCAGCTTCCGTTGTCCTGCCGGGGTCGAACAATATCCAGTGCGTGGGCAACGTTATCTCTCGTGATCGTGTGCTGACCGACACTACCTAGCGGTCTGTGGCCTGCCGTGTGAGTGTTGATCGCGTCTGACTGGCACATGTTTGACACCCAAAAAGATGGACGATGGGAAATCTAGGACGCGCCGGATTCGGTGCGAGCTTGGAGGGACTGGTAAGTTCCTCGTTCAAGATTCAGGGTGAACTTGTTCAGACGCGTATTACTGCAGTGGCCATATTCCTACGACAGTTGCGACGTGGGTACACTACCGAACCAAACCTATCCAGGTAAAAGCTTGCCTGTAGCTGCGACAGAAAACGGAGATCCAGAGCATGGTGGTGTCTTGGTAACGTTCTCTTCTCCTTTTTCGTCTGCTTGCCTGTGTCTCACGGATACACGATGGACAGTCGTATCTACCAGGCCAGCGGTTATCAGCATGCACGTGTCCGGGCGAGTCTCACCCGGGTCCTGTCCGCCAGAATGGGAGCTATGTCGGTCGATCGGCGCCCGAGATCGATATTTTCGAAGCGACTGTGGATTTTGGCGTCGGCAAGGTCTTGAGCATGTCCCATGGTTTGATTGTTTCTCTAACTTTCCTACAGGTATCCCAATCTGTGCAATGGGCACCCTTCAATGTATGCAATCATATTTCATCACGACGCAGTGATTGATGGGTATGGCTAGGCTGCATATCAATTCCTCAACACATCGGACAACTATGCCATATACGAACCCAATATTACGGTACTCAATCCTTACCTCGGAGGTAGGAGCATGTCCTTTACAACGCCAAACGCGACGTTGACATGGACCTAGGGGCGTATCAACAGACAACGAGCGGCTTGACCATTACTGATCAAGACTGTTACGAGCTGGACAACGGGTGTTTTAGCGTGTACGGCTTTGAGTATGTCCCCGGGTTCGACAACGGGTACATTACGTGGATCAGCAACAACACGCGCGTCTGGACGGTGTATTCAGCCGGATTGGGTCCCGACCCGCTCACAGAGATTGGACCGCGGCCTATTCCTCAAGAGCCTATGGTTCGTTTTTTCTTCTTTGGGGCGACTTAGACTTCATGTATTGTTTTCCCTAGTACATCATCGCCAATCTTGGATTCTCGATCAACTTTGGTGGAATCGACTTTGAGCAAATTCAACTGCCTACGACGATGATGATCGATTATATTCGGGTATACCAGCCCTCGAACGCGAAGAACATTGGATGTGATCCGCCAGGGTTTCCTACTGCAGCTTATATCAACGCGTGCGTTTTTCACTTGCTCGTGATGATGAGATGTATATTGACGCGGAGGTGAACAGGTACAAGGAGGCGTATACCAATTTCAACCTGACGAGTTGGGGATTCCCGCAGTACAATCAGACGGTGCCCAAGAACAGACTGAACGGTGGATGCTGATCACGACCAGATTTGTCTTGGTTTCTTTCCTTCTCTGGTTCGAGCACGCGCTGTCCATGGCACATCAACATCTATATCCACAAGCACATCCGCAAACACACGATACCCTCTTGCATATGGGAAGGAAGGGGCTGATTTTTGTCACGTGAGGTGACGCGACTTGGTAGGCTGGTCAGCCGCAGGAGGCGCGTCAAGACGGTTTTAAGTAGGATCTCCTATGACCTCTCCTCACACACAGACTATAGCGTAGCATCACGTCTAATCGCTTTACTGTACACAGCCTACATATTCATTCTACCATTCGTTCCTTTCCTCCCTCGGCGGTTCGACAAGACAAGGCTTGAAGCTTGAAGTATGCCTGCTAGTTCACGAACGCACACGACGCGCGCAACGTCCTCGTCGCCATCATCGTCATTAAACTTTTCGTCAGCATCGTGGAAGCCGTATGATCGCTGCTCGCCAGCCGCTGGCAGTCCTCCTAACACGCGTTCCCGGGGTTCGAATCGTACCCGCTCGATTCCTCGCGTTAAAGCACTGCGTGCATCACCGGCCTTCGGGCGTCGCCGACAGCAGCGCGTAGAGTCGGACATACAACCACACCATTCTGCAGAGGCTGATGCAGATGCTAATGTCGATGTAGATACCAATGCTGACGACAACCCAGCAGACGAAGCCAACGCGGACCCAAACGCAGATAAGTCCAATACCAAGTCCGAGTCCAGCCCCACCACGACCGACCCTCCCGCTGACGCAAGTCCCGACGCCGACACCCCACCCGACCACCCCGGCCTGCCGACCTACGCGACCTACAAACGCATCGAAGCCGACTACCTGCGAGGCCTGAGCCCGCGCAAGCGCGACAAGGCGCTCATCACACAGGTCATGTTCGACAAGATCTGGGACGTGCTGCATCAGCCCGAGGCGTGCTCGATCGAGACGCCGCAGTTTCGGTTCTGGGTGCGGAAGATGTTTACCCTCATGAGGCCGACGACGGCGGGCGGGGGTGCGACACAGACTGGGACTGGGGCAGGAGCGGGGACGGGAATGGCAACGGGGTGGGCAGATGCGGGGATCGGAATGGGTATCGGATGGGCATCGATAGGTCGCGCAGCGGGTGCACACGCAGACTCTGACTCGGAGAGCGAAGAAGCCGACCTCGAACTCGAGCGCGCGATGGGCATCAGCCGGGCGGCCTCGACGAACGAGCTCCTCTTTGCGGCCGTTGTGCTGCACGAAAACAGGCCGGTGGCGATCCAGGAGCAGCTGTACGAGCTCTTTTGCTACTGCCACCTCCGCGCGGGGCACGGGGGCAGGGACAAGACGTGCGCGGTCATTCGGCAGCACTATTCGTGGGTGCCCAAGGAGCTGACGGCGCAGTTCGTCAAGGCGTGTCCAACATGCGTGCGAAAGAAGAATGGGCAGGCAGGCGTGAGTGTTGACGTTGGATTTGCCAGTGGGCTGGTGCATAGACGCGCAAGCGGGCAGAGGGAGAAGAGGGGGCGAGTGAAAGTCACTGCTGAAGAGATACCTGCGTTGATCATTCCTCCGTCCTTGGGTGGCGCGGGGTGGCCGACGACGGGTGGCCCGCTCGACCCGGCGAACCCTCGGCCATGTGGGCTGCGTGAGCGCGAGGAGGAACGCGAACGAGGATGGCTGCGTGCGCACGAAGAAGCGAAAAATTCCGGCCAGTTAAGCCCTGTATCGTCGCCCGTGGACAGTCGTAGGACGCGACCCTGGTCATCGAGCGGAAGCGTCGCTCCCCGTACCTTGATGCTGGACGCGTCTCCGTTCATTTCGTGCGACGTGACATACTCATCTGGAACCACTCCGTTATCGACAGTGGAGCTCGAACGCGGCGGCGGGATTGATGGCTGGGAAGAAAAACGTAGTCCGAGGAGGACTCCCACGGAACTGCCTTCCTTCGCGAGTGCGCTGTCGAACGAATCCCCCCACGACGACGTCAACCTCAGTAGACCCGGACTCAGACACGAGATTCGCAATGGTCCTGGGCCTGGCGATGCCGTTGCAACTGCCGGAGAGTGTCTGCCTCCCGCACTGAGACCGTTGCGCTTGTCGGGTTCCGTCACATCCAGCGACATCGAGCTGGACCCGCCCTTAGTGGCATCAACGTCCCGATCATCCTACCCGTTTCAGATAGATCCTGTCCTGCTGTCGTTTGACTACCCGGGGATGCCCATGGGGACGTGGAGCTCGGGTGCCACCGTGTCTGAGTCGGACTGCTATTGCCCAGGAACGGACACGATGCCTCTCAGCCTCGACCTGTCGATGAGCACGAGTATGAGTACGGGCGTGATCATGGAGACGGAGACAATGTTACCGTGCGGCGGGGAGGAGCGACTCGGAGAGTGTGTGCGCGATTCAAATCGCGGCCCCAATCCGACTAGTCCAGGCCTGCCAGGTTTGTACGACCGCCTTCGTGCGCTTTCATCACATTCAGATGAACTGGACGTGCAAGATGCGGACTTGGACCTGGACGTATATGCGGAAGGGGGTTTGAATGCAGACGCGGAGAGCAGGGATGGTTTGGAGACGCCAGAGTTGGACCGGTCGACGGGGTCGGTGGGCTCCAGTGAGGACTCGCACTCGCCCGACGCAAGCTTGGACGGGGTGGTGTTGACGAGGATGTATGGAGACACAGACAAGTACTACTTACTGGAGGTATGATCGAGACTGTGCTAGCGCTATATGATATTGTAGTAGTTCGTTCGCCATGTACTCGCCGGGTTGCATGACGTGCGACGATGGTTCACGGTGGCCGTCAAGTCTATTGGAAGGCTTGGCATACTGCGAGACCAGGCTGAGAAGAAGAGAAAGACCGTGTCGCTTGCCCAGACTTATAATGAGTTCGAGTCGGGACTGCCGGATTGAAGTGGATGCAGTGGTGGGTGGACTCAGACATCGAGAATGAACTGGTCTTCCGCAGCAACGATAACTTTGTCTTCCATGACTCGCGGGGCTCTGAATCTGGTGGTAAAGAGGAATTTCGACGAATGAAGGAGTTTCAAGTTATCGCTGACTCGGATCGTGCGAAGACCACTTTTCTCAAGAAACGTATTCATGTCATATGGTAGTAGAAAGTTGGTGTAGGAAATACTGACTGACTGACTGACTGACTGCTACCTGGGCAGGTACTGTGATCCAATGGACAAACTTGGTTGGGCGATCCAGTTTTCCGAGGAAATGTTTTTTGAAGAATGTGATCCCGGGAACAATGAGCTCATTCTACCTGCTGTGGATCATAAAGGCGACCTAGGGAACGAATACATCTGACAAGAAGCTTTCTCAAGGACCAGTGCAAAATGGAGCACAGAGTAATAGTAGGGCGCGTTTTTATGTAAGTGGAATATGCTGTACGTGAATGCTCCTCGAGCCAGTGCCCTGCCGCCCTATTTCGCGTAGTCTAACACATCCCATTGCGCCCAGAGGGATGCGGTCGTTGATTGCGGATCGTCTTGAATGCCGAGTCTAGTAATGTGGCCGTGAAATTGATCAGGATAGGATTGGCAGACGAGAAAGATTACCTTTCTCCGCGGGCTTCATCATGATACAGTTCCTGATGCTTGGCTTCACGACGGCGAGGAAGCAGCTCCGAGTCAAACTTGTGAATACCATAACACATCCAAGTAGAAACATACAACAGAGCAACTCTGCCTTTGCGACCTTCGCATCTCGTGGTAGCTTTCAATTCCCATTAGTTAGGTTGCTCATGGCAACAGCCAATAGTGCATCAAACTTGGTGAACAGCACGACAACAGGAACTGGACAGGGTATGTGTTGCAAGCACGTTGGGGCGAAGAGGCGATGTAGCGTGAGATCTTGGCTCAGACAAGAATGAGGCGGGGACAGAGCGTATGCGATGCTCTCTCTTGCCTCTGTCCCCTATGGTGGGCGCTTTCTTT
>JBBPLX010000898.1:0-13684 GCA_038090015.1 Leccinellum albellum
CCGTTCCGAGCTTCGTCGTCCCGCGCTGTCTCTCATCGAGTATGTCCCTGAAATGGCCGGTTTGGGTGGGCTGCGGCTGACAAGTCAGATTTCATATTCATTCCTTCCTCCCCCGCCTTCGCGACCGGTCACGGTGTGCTCAGAAAGTCAGGGCTTCCGCCGGTTTGGGTCAAAGTTTGTCTGGGTTAGTTTGGGTCCACCCAGACAAACTTTGACCCAAACTTGACCCAAACCGCCCATTTCAGGGACGTACTCACTATGTTCGACATCGGTGTGTTGCGACATGCCAGTCGATTGTCCAATTGATACTTTTGCAGCATACGGAACTTTTCCGTTCCAAGGCAGTTCGTGCTGTATTAGATTGCGTCCGAGCCGTGGTCACTGCACGTTGGTTCTTGTGCCATGCGCATCATTGTCACGCCGGTGGATGCCAGCAACTGACCACATGGCAATGCACCCATCGTCCTCCGCCGAGACCAGGTTCGATTGCAAGTTTTCGTATCATTAGTTTACATAAAAAAGGTACATAATCAAGGAAGGATTTTTGCCAAGAGCCCATATAACAAAACGAAAATGATCGACCGCAAAAGAAGCACTCCGGACCACAAAAGTAAGCATGCCCGTCGTGCTTTCCATAAACCACATATGTATCGATAATCAGAAGTGACTCTGAACTCAGCACCTCCCAGCGCCCTCCCAGCGCCCTCCCAGCATCCTCCCGACTCCAAATGTCCAAAAACGGCTACATCAGTCACCAGACGACATTCTTTGATGGTGAGTCGACATCGTGTCTCTTTATGGGTGGCAATGGCATCGTAGAGATCTTGCACATCAGCAACGTATGGATCTCCATTTATGAGGCTTCCGAGTCTGAGGGTGGTCTGATACAGCTCCAGTTCTTCCAATGCTGGTACAAATATCTCGCCTTGGTCTTTGTCAGCGCGACCATCCTTCCGGCTTCTCGCGAGGTAGTGAGAAGGAAGGGAGATCATGGAAGTTATGTTGGGCATTTGATATCTACTGAATCTGATATGCCGCACGTTCGAGAGTGATGCTAGTAGCATCTTCCTCCAAAACTCGAGCGAGACCAATGGATCGAGGAGGAAATGAACACTCTGAATCTTTGTCAAACGGGGATTGAGCTATATGTGCTGCTCAAGATGGGGTAGTCAGGTTCATGCCAGTGCCTCGGTAACTCAGCACGATATTGACTTTGAGTAGAGTATCGTCCGGTCTGACGAAAGAAAAGAAGTCAGGACATTCAACACGTCAGGCGAGTGCAATCCGCCGTGAGCAGCCAATGGTTAGCGAACGAAGGTTTGGATAATCGGACTGGCTGATTCTTTGTCCGAGAAGAGATGTCAATCGAACATAGTCATTAGGGGTGGAGATATATTTAGATGTATATTCCGACAGGACTCCCAGGTGGACTTTTGCCCCCAATGGGATGTCTACGCAAGTTAGCAATGGAATAGCTGCCGAGAGTGGGGCCATCGTGATTGACATGTTAGAAAGGCGGGGAAGGCTGATCATCGGGGTAATATTGGGCGGAAAATCATGGGCGCTAGGAAGGGATGCATCAACTGATAACTGAACCAGGTGTGACATACCACGCAGCATGCTAAGGAAGTCCGCCATCGTCTTTCTGTGAATGATGGAGAGTCTAACATCGGAGAAATGGAGGGTTGTCAAGACACTTGGCCCGAGTGCAATCCATTGCATCGAACGGGATTGTAACCTTAGCGTACAGAGTGCTGGAATATTATCGTCGAGAAACAGCCAGGATATCCCCCCTCGTAAGTTGACGCCTGATATTTCTGGATGTTGCAGAGAAGGGAAGTGCGTGAAAGGGAATTTGGACATGCCAGTGATCGGATAGCCAGTTTCCTGACCGACGTCAAGGCAAAGCTTTTGTATTCGTGGTGAATGGTTCATCACCTGCTCCACGATGGGCAGCATTTGAGCCTTTTCTTGGTGAAGATGGAAAACGTGAACACTGGCACGAAAACTGGAAGTAACAGTAACCAGTTCGTACCGATCTTCAATGGTGCCATCTGTGATCTAGCCAATAGCTCCTGTGTCCAGCGTCGTGACGTTGTGGGGATATAGTTGAGCAATGAAGAGCTACGTCCCGCCAGTAGCGGCAGATGTACGAAACGTTAACCCATCTGGGCGCACTTAGAGTAATATATTTCCCGTCGATTAAGCCGGAAAGTAGGAGTCGCGAGCGATGTATGGATGATAGTAGTAGCTCGGCCGGAAGGCGGCCCCGAGAAACACCAGGGGCTCAGGAAGAGATATTCCTCTCGTCTCCAAGGCACGAGTTATGTGGTACCGGACTCTGAGTCAGTGGTCCATCCATCTCTTCATCCGTGGCTGAGGCTCTGGTCGTGGAGAAAAATTGTGACTCGGACGCTATAGAGGTGGTATAAGCATTCGAATAACGAGGATTAGTACTCGGAGGGTTACCGGGTTGGAACTTGAATGTGTTGAACCGTGAACGATCTTGAAGCTGGGGGCCTTGAGGAACACCTAAACCGAACTTGACTTGCCAATTTAAATAGCCTTATGCCGGACGAAAAAGAAAAAGAAAAAAAGTCTGGCGAGGCCGGAACACGGGTTCAAGAGTGACTTGTATGACTCGTATGATTTTATCTTGTATTCCGGCAGTCGTACGGCTCACGACTTGCATGCTTTTACATAGTGATGTCTGTTTCAACACTCACCGCCCCCTAACTATCACGAATCCCAATCCTCGAGCACGAACGCAAGCACCCCGAACGCAGACGCAGCCTCCGTCGTTCCCCGTGCCAAACTTTCCGCCCCACGCCGTACGTACCGCACCAGCCCATCCAGCTCGCTCGATAGCTTTTCCAACCGCGTCGACATCGAAAGTGCATCCTCCTCACATCTTTCCTGTCCTTCGGCGTAGTATGAAGCCAGCGACAGTTCGGGCAGCTCCATCTGCGCGGCTTGTTTGCTCTCCGTACAGCCCGCATCGTCGTCAACTCCCAAGTCCAACTCCGAGTCCGCATCAGAATCTGTATCATCGTCCGTATCACCCGGCAAGGGGACAGAAAACCCAATGACATCCCTGCGCTGCCGTCGCTGCCGACGACTTCGGTGCCGCCGTATGCTGATTGACAAACGCGAAATATCGTGTGTCGTGTCCCCCGAGAACGTAGTAAAGAACGTCCGAAAACGAAGACACATGTCCAAGATGGTCAGTATCGCTTTTGAGAGCGAGGACGTCTAAGAGGCGAGATCGAGGAGAATGAACAGTATGAACAAATAAAATAAGATGCGACGAAAAATAGACGGACGGTAGAGTCAAGGAAGCATTTGCATAATAGCGTTTCAAGGCTAAGGTAAACGTCGCTGTCAATCGGCGGCGCGCAAGTGGCAGGATGTAACATAAAACGCACTGTGCGTTGTGGAGTCTGATCATCTCATCGAGCGTCTTTGCTTCTTTGAATGCAGACTTGAATTTGAGCACTTGAACGTGGATCACCTGTGGCAGAGACGTAAGTTAGACCATGAACACCATCGAACATCGTTGGGAGGCATACATTCATGGTGAGAAAATTGAACAAGGCACTGTAAATTATTATCAGTACACATCGGCTGGATCGTCCACACTGCATCACGGCTTACGCACTTGATGAACCACGAGAGCTTCCCTCGCACTGCATAAAGCACCTTGAGCTCTGACTTTAACCCAGCGTTCATCATCGCCCCACGGAGCAATATCCTCTCTAAAACGCATTTCGCCCTTCTCACTTGAAGTAAAAAGGTGAAGAGAGTGCAATAGCTCTTGAAGACGCTTGGGGTGAATATGTACGTCAACGGAAAAGGTAAGGCATATTCGACGAGTAGTCCGTCGATAGCCTTCACGGTATCAGAAATGGTGGCCGCCTTGGAACCTCTGTAGGACAGTCGGATAAGGGAGGCATCAATCCAGTGCGACTTATTCGATTCGACTACAACCCTGAAGGCGCTGTTCAGGAAATGAAAATCGTTCCACGCTTGTTGGCCATCCATCTATTAGAAACGTCGTCAAATTGATGTCACGAGGAACAAGGGAAAGGAGTACTACTCGTGATCGTACCTTGGCAAACAAGACATCCGTAAAGTTGCTAATCACGTCTCCTTTCGTCATCAGGTATAGCCCTTCCACGGCCGCAACGTGGCTTGATAGCTCGCATTCCTCCGTGAGGACCCGTGATAGTCGGAGGCTAACGGCGAGACAATAGGAAGAAAGTTCATCTGATACCAAATCTGACAACGAATCTGAATCCCTCAAACTTATTGCACTGGACTGGAACAACTTTGTAAATGTCTTCCAATCAAGAGGAGGATGTTGCTCCTCAGTTGTATTTTCAGCGAAGAAATGCACGCCCATCGCTCGAAGTAGTCCAACAGCCTTGCCGGCTGCTAGGACATGGTCGACCACTGTCCCAAAAAACACCGGAACAGCAAGCTGCTTCTTATCCCCATCTTCCAAGACGATTGGACTTCGAAGGACGTAACCGTCTGCCCAGAGATCAGGATCCGTCAGCGGAAGTTCGTTGTCTTCAATGAAAAACTCTTCATCGAGGGCTTGAATGTCATCCAGAGGATCCCAGACATTACGGATGGACATTCCATCTTTAAGCCATTTCCCAATCATGCTCCAGATTGGTTCCGAGGTCTTTGCAAAGACAGTCGCAAGAGAGTCGGAGGCGAGGGCATTGCCCATGTACCACTGATCTTCTATTGCTTGTAGCAGAAGGTCGAGAAGGAGGGCACAGACGACCGCCGACGGAAGTTGGGTTAGCATGTTAGGCATGTTCCAAACGGCTTGGTCGAGCCTTGAGCGAGATTGACAGATGTATCCCACAAGTCGATGCAAGATGCCCAGTATAACATCGAAGGTCCCCGAAAACGCGTCTCGAACATCTTTCTCCAGACTGAGAAGACTGACGACCAGGGGTTCACCGCATCCTGCTAGCGCCCGACAAATAGCCTCCTCTTTCTCCGCGCACCATCGGTCAAATGCTTGAATATGTGCGTCGACAGCATCCGCAAAAGCTTCTATAGTCCTCGAACGGACGTTTTGTGTGAGCAACCGCGCTGCCCCGCTTGGTGTAGTTTCATGTACAGTGGAGGCACTCTCGAAAATGGCAGAAACAAACTTTCGTAAATGGCATATAGTAGTTGCCACCTCAGAGAAAGCCCCCAAGATAGACGACTGGGCCGTTAACGTGAAATGCAGTAGACGTGGTGCCGTTGGCGATGGCTAGGGTGTCGTCAGCTCACCGCACAGCCCGCGATCAGAATTAGAGATGTACCACGGAAGAAAAGGTGTCCGAAGTAGTGTAAATCATGAGATTTTTCCGACCTTGGAGACACATTAGTACCTCGCGCACTGCGTCGCGTTCGTGAATATATTTCTAAATGCTCTATGCTTAGTGCAAGGTCTTGGAAGTGCTTTTGCGCGCACCTCTCGCTCGGGACCAACAAGGGCCAATGTTGTTCTCTCCCCAAGGACACGGAGTATTGCGGTACCTAGCAAACATGAGTGTGTGTGCAATCCGATGCTCGGAGCACATACCAAGAGTTGATGGGTCGCCTATGTCAAACGGCCGCGAAACATCAACATCAATCTTCCAATCATCCCTCCAGTACTGTTTTTCCTTGAGCCGTTCCATTAAATCGATGTGATTTTGCTGATGATAAACACGATGGTAGGAGACGGATTCTCCAGGCGCCTCGGTCGCAGGTAGGGGTAGTTCTTCAAAAGGTGGCGGTGAGCCATCACTGTCCGGAGAGTCGTCGTCGTCCCAAGGTGAAAGGGATGGTGTACTTCCACCACTCCGAGCTTCCCACCCCTCAACAGTGCTACCAACTGGTAGCCCATATACACCCTCCCAGTGTTGTCCTTCGAAAGGCTCTTCAGCAAGAATATCCTTCCATGCCAGCTTTGGCGGGGGTTCCGTCGGCTGTACATCCTTGCAAATTTCAGCATAGGTATGAGTCGCACTGCTGGGAGCGGATGACAGCAGGACCTTTGCTCGAAGTTTCATCAGAAAGCACCTTCCGAGGGAAGGACACGTACAAGCAATTGAAGATGGTCCGGAAGGCGCGATAGCTGTGTGGGGACAGATCAGCATGCAAGGTCTATCAGGTAATTAAAGCCAATCACTTTGATCCGTTCGTCAAGATCCGTGAGCTCTTTTGCTTGTTGCTTCACTTTGCGATACGACTCCTGCAGCGCATTCGCCAGGCCGTCATGAGAGTTGATGCTCGCCTTGAGAACGTGACTGCACCACCGACACGTAAATTCCAAAACGAAGGAGACGATCGACCGGCACGCTACCCTCTAAAGTGCTTATCCATCATAGACATGTCAGCACTCACTCCCGCCTTGATCGAATACTCCAAATTCTTGGACACAAATTCCACGGCGGTGCGAAAATTGTCATCGTCGGTCTCGGACGCTAATCCGGTCACCTGAGTGACGAGCAACTGACATAGTGGCAGAAGGCGGGTAGTCTGTCGGGTTGGAGGGCGCGATAGGCGCGAACTCGGACGCGTTGATATGCGTGAGTGCGGTCTGAACGTCGATGCGCTCGAAGGCGGTCGTTGAGAAAGACTCGAAGACGGTCTTTGTATTCTTGAGTGAGGCCGAGTGGCAGACGTGGGGGTATTCATAACCACTGATGTGGTGGCAGTGCAATTTATTTGAGGAGGTGCTACCAAGTTCGACATGTCTTTCATCGCAAAAAGTGCCAGATTTTGTGTCGCCGCACGTCGTGTTTCGCGTGCGAGTCCTGGTATTCTGTGTCACCGAACCTACGCTACCTCGACGCGTACCTACCCCGCTCGCTCTGCCGCATCCACCTCACGCGTAACAAAAGCTTCAGCTAGCACAACTACAAACGAAGTCAGTCGAGAAGACGTCTCTGAAGCTATTGTGGATGTGGCTGGTGTACGTGAAAATGACGCACCCACAGAGAACAGCCTCTCTCCAGAATCCGGGTCCTCGCGCGTTTCTCAAATCGCATTTCCCGGGGATTTTGTGTCAGGAGGTGATAATGGAACCAGTGATTGGTCGAAGAGTTATTACGGTCTTTCCGTGGAAGCATTCCCAAGGGAGATTGCTGAGATCCTCCTCGCGCCCATTGACCAACTGGACATCGAGATTAAGCCTGGTGCGTCCTATTCTTCCTCTTGTCGGTCATCCCTGACTTATTTCACCGTAGATGGACTTCTTTACCTTCCAGAAATCAAATACCGTCGTATCTTGAACAAGGCTTTCGGACCTGGCGCATGGGGACTCGCTCCAAGAACCGAGACAAACGTGGGTCCAAAGATAGTTAGCAGAGAGTACGCCCTCGTTTGCCAGGGACGGTGGGATCTTTGCTACATGTTGTGTTTCCTTGATCAACGAACCGGCTCCGCAGACTCGTGGCCATAGCTCGAGGTGAAAACGAGTATTTTGATCCCTCCGGCATCCCTACTGCTGCCGAAGGATGCAAGAGCAATGCTCTTATGAGATGTTGCAAGGACTTGGGCATTGCTAGCGAGCTTTGGTGAGTATCAGTGCGCTTGTCGCACATTTTCTGACTCCATGCTGCATCAGGGATCCTCGGTTTATTCGAGAGTTCAAGGTAAAACAGTGCATCGAAGTGTTCGCTGAGAACCTGACAACTAAGAAGAAGTTCGTCCCGCCTATGCTCGTATGGACGGCCGCTCATGATCTATTTCAGAAGAAAGCTTTGGAGGCGCAAAGACCAACCAAAGTTTGAATATCCGTGGAAGGAATAAAGTATGCTGTGCTATTTATCTAGATCCATGCGGTTTCTGTTTCGCGACTCGCCAAAATTTCGCATATGTTCTGCTCTCCCGTGTTTTCCCGAGCGTCTACTTTCATACTATCTGTGTCCGAGTCTGGCGGAGGTTTCTATTTGCCGTGGGACAAGTCTCATGTTTCTCATTCGGCACGTACTAGTCTCTGCTTTACGTTGAATTCATCGCTTCATCTCATTTCCTTAGCATCAGGCGTGGTCCTAAGGAGGGAAACTTCTGAGAACTGGCATGAGGTATAAATCTCAAGGGTGGTAACCCAGATGACGTTAACACTATTGTAACTTGTTTGCTCGACTAAAAACCTTGTTGCTCTAGGTTTCGTCCCAATACACCGTTGGCTCTTCCACAAGAGAATTTTGCAACAGTCAGAGCAACGAATGCATGAGTGCAATGACGCTCGTAGCTCTGATTCGTTTATATGAAATGATTCTCGATCGGGAGCCGCTATCAATTGGCCCATCCTGTGGTCCGCTACCGTTGGTTACCAGCTAATCGTAGCTGACCATCCCCATCCCGCGGCCTATTCGGCATTCAAGATTAGAATTGGAAGATCTGTTACGTCGTCATCGATCTCGTCAGAACAAGGCTTTCGGACTTGGCGCCAGTCGAGCGGGTCAAGGAACGCAGGTCCCAGGATTGTCAGCAAAGAATAGTAAAGTATGTATTATGAAGGGGTACCTAAGTAACATGTGGCAAGGAGCCAGCTGAAGGTTACCCCGAGGGTTTATTGGAGAGTACACGACATTGAAGCACTGCATTATTTGCCGACCCGCTAGGCACATGCAGTCTAAAAGGAAGTGACTCCTGTTCCCTTGTTCCCCCTCTGGTTGTATTCACTGCCACATCTCATTCCCTTGAAGCTTGAGGATCAAACCAAGCGCCTCCGGATTTGACGGAGATGGGTTCACTGTTCAACGCCGCCGATACCTTTGGTCTTGTCGGTGTGCCTCCCGTATCTACTGGCCAGGAAGAGGACCTTACAAGTCGTGCCAGACATTTCAGACCCAGAGTAATTTCCACTGCCATGACTCGGGGATCCTTGCCTCTAGGCCTTTGGGCGCTAGTATGCGATTCGGCTGGGCAGCATATCAAGGACGTATCGGAATCCTGGAGGCTTCGGGGCTTCGCGGAACAAGTTATACGTCTATGAGGTCTGAGGAAGACGGTTCCGAATCGTTGACTTGATCATCGATAGATCACCTTGCTTGCCTGTATCATCTCGCACTGGCAATAATGTAATCGGCGGAATAATGATGGCTATGCAATTCAAACCCTAGGAACATCGGGCTTCGCGCGATTCATACAGTTAAGTTCCCACCGCTGATTGCCAGTGCCATGATTAATGAAGTTGAACGTTGAGGGCGCCATCGGCGACAGTAGACGGCGCTCAGGGCCATGGGCAAAGTATCCCAGTTTGGATTCGAGAACAACTCGATCTCGAGCCTGAGCAGGCTTGAACATGAAATCTTGCATGCAAGTCATGGCACTAGCACCAATTATCATCCTCTGTCTCGAACTGGGAACAAAGTGTGTAGATCAACCTCAAGTATCCGATGGTAATCATCTTGGCTAGGTATGTTGTTCTTTGTTCAAGTGACTCTCGATGATTACTATGTATAGCAATTCGAAATACTACTAGCGCCCGGTGAGTATCACAAACACCGTGACAGTAGAGTGCAACGGCGCTCCCACCAGCAAGCGCTTAGATAGGGACGGTTTTGGAAGCGCGCTGGCTTTTTTTTTTTTTCCTGCCACAGCAATGGTCTTTGATAGCTGTCCAAAAAGTCCACGCTGGCAGTCGGGTATTACGAACACTCCCTTCGTGTGCGGCGGGACCTATCCTTTGAGTATCAGCGGACTCAGAACGAGGGCCGCAGGCAGTAGTCTGAGTCACAGGTCAGTATCCAAGGTACTATCGACGCCCGCATATACTCATCTCCAGTTCCACCGACGTACTAGGCGCCATGCGACTATTGGGTCTCAAGTCGCCCATTGTTCCTGATTGCACTGGAAGGGTTTACAACGTTGAACTCGTAAGTTCCTTTGGCTATGTCGCGCTCCACGCCGTCTTGGACTGATAGCATGCAAGCAGTGCCCATCACGAACCACATTCAACAGAGTACAAGCATCCGTGTCGGGTGCACGCCCTCCAGCTTGAACACTGACGCCATTTTTCGGAGTGTCGAGTTCGACTTGGCCTCGCATCACTGCCTGCTGCGACGTAACCGTCTTTTCTTCATTTCCGTTGAACTCGACTCTCACGTGATTGAGTTTCGACATGCTATCATTGTCATTGACATCTCAGGCAAACGTTGAGGCTCTGTCGATAATTTATTGATCGAGGATCATACTAGGTTGCGTCATAATTTACTGTTTGGACGGCATGGTAATAGAATGCATACTTTATTTTTGGTGAGCGTACCTTTGTTCTCTTATGGTGAACATTGTTCGGTCTCTTAGCCATTGCCGTTGGTTGCCCTCGCCGCCCTTCTCGAGCCATCGTCCAGTGGCGGACTTCCATATACGATCATACTCGATCTTACGGTCTTACTCGAACTTGTTCTGGTGTTTCGCTCCTGGGTCATAACGTTGTCAATCGCCCCTGGACTTTGTCTCCTGTGCGTCGCGAAAGGTTCGGATCTCTTCAACGTTCTCTGTCATCTCCTCGTACGCGATGGGTCAAAACATTTGGCCCAACTGACTGGATAATAAGGAGCAGTGCATCCTTTTGGGTTTGCTCGACCAGATTACGACCTGGTCTGCCGAGTATTAATACGAAGGCGAGGGCGACAATAATGGCCATCCTCATACACCAGCATTTCCTGAATCATGTCTAACATCATCCCTACCTTCCAAGCCTTCGCCTTCCACCACGCCGCAGACGTCCCTGTGGAAGTTGTGCGTGCGCTGTATCAGTACGAGGCTGAGGCAAACGTCATCCTCCCGTTCTTGCTCAAGGCTAGACACTTTCCTCGCACTGGCACCGCCGCCGGGAGCCAGCTATGGATCGCCGTGTTTGACAACGCAAAGAACGTCGAGTTCGTGTTGTCATGCACTGAAGGTCCGATGGGGAACTATCCTATCTTCATCGTTGCCTGCAAGCCGGCCATCCAGCTCGCCGCGGACGCCCTGTCTCCCCTCGTCCGTCGGCTTCTCGAGCACGTCCATCCTCAGCGTGTGTTCTCCGTGTTTGCGGTCGCCAGCGTGGCGAAAAGATTTGCGCAGATCTTCGAGGCGGAGATGCGCGCCCGGGGGGTGCAAGGGATCCGGGCCGTGCTCGATGCCCCGCTCTACGACGCGGCGTTCACGTTTTGCACCCGCGAGACCTTCGTGAAGGATTTGAATATTCCGTCTGCGCGGAAGGGGACCGAGGACATCGTGATCAACATCTGCCGCGCGGACCCCAGGATGCACCTGCGCGAGCTCACGGCCATGCACAAGGCGTTTTCCGAGACTTCGGTGAGTAGCTATGGCTCGTGTGTATCTTTACTCAACATAATTTATTTTTACGTTCTGCCAGCCGCCTTACGTGCTCGATGACAGAGGCGCGGAGAAAGAGGCAATGATGACGATCAAGAATCAACAAGTGTGGGTGCATACGATCCAGAAGGACGGGTCGCCTCCTGAGATCGCGTGTCTTGTCGCAACCACCAGGGAGTCGGACCATGTGACGGCGATCACGAAGGTGTTCTCGTCCTCAAAATGGAGGGGCCGTGGGTGTGCTCAGCGACTGATGCATCGCGTCTGCCAGGAGTAGGTGTTTGACCTAAATCCCGACATCCTGATTTTAATTTTAATTTTCATGTGGGGTCAGGATCCTGAGTAGGAACGGGAGTAAGCGACTTGTGCTTTACGTCGGTAACTCAACGGAGCTGGCGCCTGCGCGCGAGGTGTACCACAAGATTGGTTTCCAGGGCCTCAATGTGCGCGCACGTCGTGGAGCGGTGGCAGTTCCGGGAGTGGAGAGGTGGCTCGAGATCGGGTTCACGGGAACAACTCTCGGATATTGGTGAGAGCCCGGGTTGTCACTAGAGCCTTTGACCGGGGCATGGCACTCTCGCCAATCTATATGTATCTATAAATCATCAGTTTTTCGCTTTCATGTATGCTTCCGAACCAGTTTGTAGCGCTTTCGTCTTTTGTTTAAAATTTTGTGTTACTTTAGTTAACTTAGCAGGAGTTGGTACATATAGAAAATCATACTGCTTCTCAGAGATGATGTTCATGGTACACTGGTCTCAAACCTTGAAATTTCTGTAACTGGCATGCTGTAAAAAATGCAAGTATAACCGTACAGCACGCACAAAGGTGTCTATTTCTCGTAGGCAGACCATTGTAATATTGATTTATTACACTTATGATACACACTAGATGGTCTTTCAAGTTGATGAAGCAGTGGTAGTAATAAGCCAGATTAGTCCACATTACTATGCACTGATGAATGTCCTGCATCATGTCGTACAACTTGAAACGACCTCATCGACTCTAATTACAATACATATTCAAGAAGAGTAGAAGGATTACTTAAAGTTATATGATCTGAAGCAAGTTCCTGCTGGACGAAAATTGATCCTGGACGACTCAACAAAGGGATACAAGACGAGACTCAATTCATCACCACCGCCTTATCTCCGCGTCCGCCCACATGGCGGTTAATACTTCCCAATAGGATCTTGCTCAGCATAGCATCTCCTCCCTCGCCCCGCCATTTCCCAGTGCCCATATCATGATACCAGTTCGCCCAAATCACTCAACCTTCTCCTACGCCAAATTATGGACTTAGCAACATCTTCGACCATGGTTATGGCCAGGCAGTGCAATTTGTCTTCCATAGCAGAAAGTGCCACCAGGTTCTTATTTCGCGTGCGGCGGGTCCTGGGCATTTCGTGTCACCGAACCTACGCTACCTCGACACGTACCTACCCCGCTCGCTCTGCCGCATCCACCTCTAACAAAATCTCCAGCCAGCCACAACTACAAACGAGATCAATCGAGAAGACGTCTCTGAAGCTATTGCGGATCATGGATGTAGCTAGCGTACGCGAAAGTGGCATACCTCCAGAGAACTAGTCTTTGCGTGTTTCTTAACTCGCGTTTCCCAGGGATCTGTTTCAGGAGCAAGCTTTGGAGGCGTAAAGACCAACCTAAGGTGGAAGGAAGCATGCTGTGCTATTTATCTAGATCCATGAGGTTTCTGTTTTGCGACTCGCCAATCTGATCTCAGGCTCCCGTGTTTTCCCGAGAGGCATCTACTACCTGTGCCTGGCGGATGACTTTCTATTTACTCCCATGTTTCCCACTCCGCACGTAAGTACTCTCTGCTTTATTTAACATCTCCGTTGGATTCATCGCCCTATCTCATTTGGCATCTAGCGTGGTCCCTGACTCCCTGAGGAAGGAATCTTCTGAACTAGCATGAACAAGGCATGAGATGTAAATTTCAAGGCTGCATGCCACCTGGTGACTAAAATGACATCAACGCTCGTCGTACAATCGCAACCTGTTTGCTCGACTAAAGACTTTGTTGCTCTTGTTTTCGTCCCAACACACCGTCTCCTCTTCTACGAGAAACGCAACAGTCAGAGCAAGGAATGCACGGGTGTAATGACGCTCGTAGCTCTAATTCGCTTATATGAAATGATTCTCGAGAGCCACTATCAATTGGCCCGTCCTGTGGTCCGCTACCGTCGGCTACCAGCTAATCATAGCTTACCATCCCCATCCCGCAGCCTGATCGGCATTCAAGATGAGAAATGGGGGATCTGTTATGTCGTCATCGATCTCATTAGAACAAGGCTTTCGGACCTGGCGCCGCAGTCGAGCGGGCCGAGGA
>JBBPLX010000899.1:0-13653 GCA_038090015.1 Leccinellum albellum
AGCCAATGTTCTCTGCTCTGAAAGATTAAAGTGAGGATGACTTAGATATTTATAATCAACTAACGGAATGAGAACTCTCACCTCCTTTCGCTTTCCTAGGTGTCCTCAGCATCTCCCTGACATAATAGGCTACCTCGTGGGCTGCCTTGGCCACTTCCCAGTGCAATTCGAGTCCTGCTACTAGGACTAGGAGGTATATTGAACCACCTGCAGCAAGTCGGGCGTATTTCTTTCCAAAGGCGATCCATTCAGCAAATGTTCAGGAGTGTGGTGCAAATTGAAGGTCGGCAATATGCGCACAGTAGATACTATTGTATAATGTGGGTGGTGACGTCATACTGCTCAATCTGAGGCTAGACATCAGTGTGATTAAAAACAAGTCAGACCGGAAGTAGTTACCTTTCACACTTGAATGCAAGCTGTATAAATGAAAGCATCATGAGGAAACTCATACCAGTCTCCTTGCTTTTGAACAACACGCAATGCCAAACAATACTTGCAAGGTCCTGTTTTCCGAAATCACTACTCTTGTGTGTACAGCAGTACGAAAGAGAATCACAGATAGACTGCAACCATCCTTGGGGGTTGTAGGACGGTGAATCGAAGCTCGGTACTGAGAGTGCCACCAAAAGAGCATTGGCGCTAATGTTGGAGGACTGACCCACATATTGGTTTGCACGCCATCTCACTTGACTCGCCAAAACTAGCCCATTTCGATGACATGCAGACCTCCGGTTGCGGTGATTTGCTTGTTGGGGTTCCTGATTGTCCTCGTTGCATGGAATATCAGAGTCTTGGAGCCATTGTTGAAGTGACAAGCAAGGGGTGGAAGGTGGAAGAGCCTGAAGGCCCTGCATCAAAAGGGCTATGTCAGCACTTGATAGACTAAGCGTGCGCATGATTGGCCCAAATGATTTGGATGTTGTTGAAAAGACAGGGCATGGGAGGGTTCACACGGGTAAACCCATAGGCATTCAGGCTAGTGCCACATACTAACGAGAGCACGTGGAGGGCGAGAACGAGGGCGAGGGAAAACATCAAGGGTCACTATTAACAAATAATTTGACATCACATGTACGATAAGGAGCATATCGCTATCAAAGGACTTGGCCAGCAGTGCTAACGAGATTTTAGGGACGGAGCATCAGGTGCACCGTTGCTACCTCATGACATCGTCGATGGTGGCCAGATGAATAGACGGCACCTCTTGTATTCACTGCTTTGCATCATCAGCTCATAATACATTTTGTGAGCCTATATGAAAATGTACCACACAACATCCTGATACAACATTCGATTGAGGGCAGGACGACATGCTTTAGCTTGTCTCCAGTGCCAATGGGAAATTTTCTTCCTCCGAGACACCATCATTTTCCTTCGTCTGGTCCCCTGATAGCTATGCATTTCATGCCTTGGTCAACCAGGTCTTGTCCTCTGTACCCAGCTGTACTGTCACACTTGAGATGACTTGCGTCGTTCCTTCGCTATTTCTATGGTCCACGAGTTATACAGCCCAGGCTAATAGCACCGATGCCCTGTGTATAGCTCGCCAATATTCATCCCATACATGTTTGAGGGTAAAGATATATCCGGTGTTTTGTCGACCATACCCGGTGAGCATCGTCAGTGTGCCAGTGAATGTGCACTTCAAAGTTAGCAAGGTGCGGCTGAGGGTCAAGAGATGGGTCTCGCCGTGGATGCGCCACCATTGGAAGTATTTGTTGATGGAAAAGGGAGGTACAGAAGAGGGAGGATTGTAAGAGGATGCAAGATCGAGTTCAGAAAAGGGCAAGCGAGTGTTGTCAATGGAGATAGCTGTTTCACTGGTGGATCTTGCATCGGATGAATGTGTGGAGGAGTCAGTAGTCATTGCACGTTGGGTACAGTGGGACCACTGCCACACGAAGGATGCTGAAGACGCCAATAATGCTCTGAGGCGGAGCGCCTAGGAGATGGAGACGAACGGGGTTGTCAATGATGTTGACAAGTGCAATGGTGAGACAATCTGGATGGATGTGTAGGCGATGCAGGTGACTGTGTCAGAGGGACGGGTGGAGATGGACGAGGGCGAGCGGATATTGAGGCGGTACTATACTGTGCCTGCAAGTGGTGAGAGAGAAGGCATGGTGATTGAGGTGGTGACGGTGGGCGGGTGATTGACTAATCCAAGGTCGGTGCTAATTGGGAGTGGAGCATAATGGACCTGGTGAAGTGGGTGGAGAGGCTGTGTGGAGGGAAGTGTCCAGAGGGGATGCATGAAAACGTGACTGATCTTATCTTATGCCCGTGGCTTCCTAGATCTAGAAAAACCTTCTCTGAGTAACATTTTGTCAGGTACAACGCTATCGTCATACATGCCACACGGTGGGTGAAACAACAAACTGGTTGATCATGACGACAGAGTCACTGAGCCAATTGGTAGTGCTGAGTTATGCACTCCCTCCTCCTTCACACTCATCCCTCTGAGCACCAGCATCATTCCAAGCTGTTGGAAAATATGCTCATTATTACAGATGGATTTGAATCTGTCGGAGCGAAAGCGACCTTCAAGGGAGAAACGGATGGGCGTGGGAGAACAGGGAAGTCAGGGACTCAGGTGACGTTGCCCACCATACCGTTGTTATTGCCAGAGTGGAAGGGAATGGGTGGCGGAATCCACTGAGAATGAGAGTGTGAAGGCCGATTGCAGACCATCGATTAGCTTTTCACCATCTGCTAGATGAGACTTGTCTTTGATAGTGTCCTTGCCATCTTCTTTGGGTAATTTCATGCAGTCATCTAGTCGCATATATCCAGATTGTGTGGGAATTGTCGGTAACACCTCTTGTATGAAGGAATAGACATGGCCCAATAATTGATACCGAAATGGAGCGCCTTGAGTTGAACAAAAAAATCAGGTGTGGGCAATGCTGAATAGAGAACTTGATCAAGTCTCATCTCAAGGACACAGCCTAAGAAATGCACCTTTTTCTGTGCCTAATAAGGCAGATTTGATGATGGCACCATCCATGATTGCTTTGCATGCAGCCTCACCTCGATCACCATGCGACCTGTGCTCTCTTGTCCTCGACCATGTTAATTGCCAACACATTCCACCATCTTCGCATCTTCCCCTCAATGAAACCGAGTCCCATGACTCAGATGTACTCTTTCCATATGGTGTGATGTGGCCAAAATGCAAAAAGGGGGAACATGAGGGTGAAGCTGCAGACTCCTAAGTGCCATCGAGACCTCAGTTGCTGTATTTGACTGAAAAGCAGCAGGACCCACTGTGCGGCGGTGATTTGCTCTTGTACTACATCAGGAAATTGGTGATGGTTTGCTCAACCATTAGCTAAATTTA
The DNA here is from genome assembly GCA_038090015.1 of Leccinellum albellum. Classification (NCBI taxonomy): domain Eukaryota; kingdom Fungi; phylum Basidiomycota; class Agaricomycetes; order Boletales; family Boletaceae; genus Leccinellum; species Leccinellum albellum. Next base: position 3,344 of record JBBPLX010000899.1, read on the forward strand.
TCATATAAATAAACAGCAGAAGCATCTGTCATTATGATGTACACACTGACCAACCTATCTAACCACTGAGGGGGATGTTGAATATTTATACATATGTATCCTATAGTTAATTATGAAAATAAACAAAACATTGATTGGGTAGCTCAGATTCATCATTATTATCTCCTTTGACAATGAATATGATATATCAGTTAATATGACCCGTATCTTTCTTTCTCACCTTCTATTGTAGTCCTTTACATATAGGCATCCATGCTCACTATTTTCATGTTTATGAAGTTGTTCGTGAATCCAGTGCTGACTGATACATTGCATATATATCCTTGTAACCTCATATGGTCATCCCTCATGTCATTGGGCACTTATATCATGCTTACCCTACTATGTGCAGATTTGACAACAAGTGTAATGCTGATGGGTATGACTCATATCTAGATTTTGACCTCATATTTTAATTCCCTATATACAGGCAAATTCTATCACAAGTACCATCCATACAAAGTTGCTCATTTCCCCAACATTAACTGGTATTTGCCACTGATCTGCCTTTTTCACTCCATATTATAGTGCTTTGCACACAGGCACCTCTGCTTATAGATGCCATGGTCACAGAATTACTCATATGTCTAATAGTGATGGATATGGTCCATATCTGCTCTTCTGACATCATATTTTAATACTTCACACACAGGCATATTTGCTCACCATTGCCATGTTTCCAGAGTTTGCTCATGAAGTCCAGCGCTGACTAATATGTTGTAACACACACCTTTCTGACATTGTATTGTAGTTCTTTATGCACAGGCACCTTTGCTCACAGATGGGCCATGCTTGCAGATTAGCCTAAGAGTGTAATACTGACAGGTATGGCTCATATTTGCCTCCTGACCTCTTATATCAATTCATTACACATTCTGTTGCCACACAGGCACCTCTGCTCATAGACACAAAACTCATAGACTCCCCAATGAGCATAACACTGATGCATATGACTTACATCCACATTCTGACCTCATATGTTAATCACGAATACACAGGAAAATTCTTTCAGAAGTACCATGTTTACAAATTCGCAAATTTCCCCAACATTGACTGGTATTCTCCACATCCGCCTTTCTCATCGTGTGTTTTAATGCCCCGCACACAGATACCTCTGCTCATGGATGCCAAGCTTACAGACTCCCCAATGAATGTAATGCCAATGCATATGACTTATGTACATCCACATTCTGACCTTATATGTTAATCATGAATGCACAGGAACATTCTTTCAGAGTTACCATATGTACAAATTTGCACATTTCCCCAACATTGACTGGTATTTTCCACATCTGCCTTTCTTATCATATGTTTTAATGCCCCACATACAGGTACCTCTGATTGCAAATGCCATGCTCCCATAGTTGCTCATGGGCCCAGCACAGACTGGTATGTCCCACATCTGTTTTTTCGACCTTGTATTGTAATGCTTCTTATGCAGATACCTTCGAACACAAATACTGTGCATTCAGCGTCGCTGATGGGCACAATACTGACTAATATATCAGGATCTCTCACATACAGGCGCATTTTGCCACAGACACCACTATTGCTAATGAGCACATTGCTGACCAGTGTGGTCCTATAGTGTTTGCAATGTATATTTTGTATTAGACCTTTTCGTAGAAGTGCATACTATGAACATGAGAACCACGTATATAAAATCGCCGGCGAATGCAATGGAGACTACACAAACATGACATCAGTTACTATGTTATATGTCTAGTAAGAAAAAATAGTTGTCTATTCTGCCACTTCATGGTCGTGCGCCCTATTCTCTGCACGTTTCTGACGGATCCAAGCCAGAGTGCTATTCTTTGATGGCAGCTGTTTGATGTCCAGAAATACCTGCCTATTCATTCGTTTGGTGACGAAGATTAGTGCAAAGCGATTGGAGAATCATACTGGTTCCACCATGTCACCAGTTGGTCCACCTCTTTCTTCTCTTCACGGTCAAATAGCAACTCCACTATGCTGTTGTAAAATCATTCAGAATTTGTGACAAGATCAGTGCATGAAAATACCTGAGCAGACGTGAGAGCAAAGCAAGCCTATTATAAACCTAGTGAGTAACCCAAGGTTATTCGGTAGTCATGACCTGCCTGTGTAGCAACATAGGCAATTGATGCCTTTGTGACCGACTGCATCCCATGGATACGAGTGTTTCCTGATCGAGTTGCCTTTGGCTCTTGATCCACAGAACTAGGTGAAGTAAAGATATGCTTGAATGCCTACCCAAATCGGTTGAGATCTAGCACTGTCTACTTAAACAGTCGAAAAGTACTCACACAGACCAAGAGGCCACTTACCACCCATGCCATATCTGACTATTTATATACATTGGCAATCATTAACAATATTTATGCTATAGAGCACTATAAAACATAAGATGGTGCCATATAGTATCATTTCTTTCCATAAAAATAAATAAGCAACGATTCTTGAATTATATTCTAATACAAGGTTTGATATGCATATTTACTGGACCAATTGTTAAGTAAAAAAGAGGAACAGCTATCTAATACATTTTTTGAAGTCCATGTTGATGGCCAGTTCAAGCCAGTAGTAGTAGAGGGTATTAGTTGACAACTTTGGCGAATGGTTCCAAGAGGAACAATATCACCTTGAACCACTGGAAGCTGGGAAGATGAGTGCAAGATAGAGGGTTTGGATAGAGTGTACATATTGTGATACTTTCCAGGTAAATTGGAAAGATTATACCATTCAACATAAGCCAACAGCTCTCTAGGCCAATTATTGGGTGCTGGGGTCAACAAAGAAAAAGTTGTTGGTAATTTAAAAATAACTCTCAGCCTTCCAATTCTCATTCCTAGTGTGTTGCTAAGTTAGTGATGCTAATCATTGCAGTAGTATAAACCATCATTATTTACCTTGCAACCCTGTGGTTTCAGCGTCTCCCCGATAAGCAACTGCAACAGTATCGAATCTACCAGGCTTGGCCTTGATAGAATCCATGCCTTCTTGGCCATCAACATTGTTGCCTAGAACATCCAGAGCAAACTTGCAGGAATGCCAAACATCTACTTTATTGAAAGGAAGATGAGCATAGGGAACTTCTTCTCGAGAAAGGGCTTCATCATTAGGCAAGAGAGTGTTAAGGAGTTTTCGAAGATGATGGGAAAATAATGGTGCATGATGGTGTTTTTGAATGCTAATGAGTGTTTGGCTGGGAACAGCAGGTCTCTGGGAAATGGCCAGACCTGCCTGAAGGGATCTAGAATTTATGGGTTCCTCCTCCTCCTCTTCTTCACCATCATCCTTGGTTCTATTATTGATATAGCTTTGGAACAAAGCAATCTTCTCTTGCCACTCCAGCCAACGAGTCATTTGAGGTACTTTGTTACGAAAGTTTGAGGCGCGCCAACCCTCCTTGGCCATATCAATATGGAACTGCTCGAAGGCCTCGGTATTGTAATTGTCTGTAGTGCCAAAGTTCTAAATGGACTCAACGTAGTGAACTAAAGAATGTATCTTGGGATTGTTAAGATGATCACAGATCCCCAAGCCAGTAGGGGGAGAAAGTAATATGGACTTGTTTTTGTGGAATAGATCCAATGAGTTCTCCATCCATTGCAAAGAGCTATCATCATGGGTGGGGTATTGTGCGAGATAAATAAAATCTAAAAGAGCCTGGTAGTAGGTGAGGATTTGGAATGGAACTTTACCCACAAGAAGCCCGAGCAAAATTCGAGCCATATCCTTTTTCTCCTTTCTAGCAATTTGTGAGAGCTTAGATCACCCTGATTGAAAATGTCGGACTCCAAAGCAGGAAGGAAGAGAACGAATACGATGGTCAAGCTCTTGAGTGTCCATGAAACTTGTACACCAAAGTGCAAGGTACTTGACAATTCCGTGATAAAGTTGATGAAGAATGTCGGGAGTCATGGATAAATGAATGTCACAGTATGGAAATCCATCCCAGAAGGGCCTAGTGACTGCTCCAGATATCAGTTCTTCTCTGCAAAGCTTTTGATAATGCGTAGTCAAGATTGCATTTGCTTTAGCATATTTGATGGCCTGCACAGTTTCCTTTTGTTTCCTGGCCATTTGAGGATGACGGTCTTCTAATTGGTTCTTTTTGACTTGGCATCATGGACAGGTACTATACTTGGCACAGGTAATGAGACATTGCTCTGGGTAGTCCGCAATATAAGCTGCGAGGATAGGATGAACCCGGCGTACTCGACCATCACCTCCAGCAATCTCTACACCTTCATGCCCTGCCTTGATCAAAGGCTCCAAGATAATCCTCATGGAATCGTGAAAGAGCTGTTGTACTCTTGCTGATTGTTGTTTTTTAGTCAAATTGTCTCCAACATCCTTACTAACTGAAAGATACCCGATCAGATTACATGCATTCTGGCTAGGCTTGCGATGTATAGCTCTAGGAATGTTGCCGAGAGTAAGGTAGACTGGATAAGCCAATTTGCCACCAGAAAACTGCATAAGTTGGGTCTTGTCGGTTGTGATTATTACCAGAGCCACACACGACCTGGGAGGCAAACGACCCTGCTTACTATTCAGCCAATTTTATTGAATAATAGTAACAAGACTCACCTGAACTGCCATTCACCAATTCCCTGTCCACATCTCATGGTAAATGCGGTCATTTTTGGTATGATTGGTGAAGATTCTCTTGGGACGATAAACGATATCTTGGGCATGGGTTGGATTTCCCAATAGCGACTCGATGGCCTCGATGACGTTGCGGTAGTGGATAGTATGCTTAGCTCTTGGATCTGAGCGATACCAAAGATCTCTGGTTATCCATTTGGCCTGAGGAGGAATAGAATCTACAATTTGATGAAGAAATCTGGTGTTGTGAAAAGAGAGCCCTAAGCTGTCGACAACCTAGCATAAAGCTCTTAGCCAGCACAAACTTGAAATATAATAGAATTACTTACACCTGGAATAGAGAATAGACGATCTAAAGACTTGTGGCCGACACCTTCATGGATTGCCCAGCGAGCAACCCTCCAATCCTGTTCTGATGTGAAAGGAGCGAATTTGCTAGAAGATTCGTGGCCTTCATCATTCATTAGGGTGTCACCATCTTCATCATTCTCTTCAAATAGTTGCCTCCAACGGTCGTGAAGAGTTTGGTCCATATGGATGACTGCCTGCAAGCAGAAAAGGATCTTCTTCGACACATTTATCAAGTTCAGTCTTTCTTGCAGGTGAATAACGCATAGATCCTCCATCGTTAGGTTCTTGAGGCTCCATAAGAACTAGATCATAAAAGCGCCCGTAAAAGTCATATGCGACTTCTTCTGGAGGCACTTGAGGAGGGGTGAGTATATCCTCAGCAATATCTCTTTCTATAGTTTCCAATTCCTCTTCCTGTAAGGTTTGCGGCATGGTTAGTTCTCGTACTTTGCTCGTGTTGTATTCTCGACAATGCCTCGCTGAACTCAGGTGAGCTAGTATCCCTTGTTGAGTTTTGAGATGCTTGAGGCATACTGGACATGCCAGGGGATTGTCGACATTGAGGCTTTTAAGAATAGTCTGCATTTCGGATGGAGTAGGACTCGATGGTGGTGGATACTTTGAATGAGGAGAGCTAAAAATTATAAGGTTGATGACGCAATCAATGATGTCAGTATATTTCAGAAATGTAAGGACAGGAAAAATATACGTGTAGTCATAAATGTTAGCGAGAATGACAAAATAATCCAGATCAAAACAATTCAAACAATAAATAAAGCCTGAGGATATCACAATGTAAACAAAGGTGATAACAAGGGAAACCAAGAGAAATATACTATGGCTTGACTGACTTGGACTTGAAGGCCTTCTTGCTCGATGCTTTCCCATTCTCTTCTTCAGCTCGACGCTTAGTGCGATGGGGCTTATAAGCATCCAAGACCGAAATTGCAATACCGTGATTACCGCCTCCCTCGACCAAAGCTTGGTAACATTCTCGAGCATCCATAATCGCACTATCTAACATTCGGTCCAAGTCCACAGTGATACTGTCCAGCATGGTCTTCAGAATTTCACAAAATTTTTCATGGGTGATGTCTCCAATTCGTTCCTTCAATTCCTCTCCACCCGGTTCCTGTGTCTTGATAAAATAATCATGCAGGGTCTTCAATCCATCAATAAACCCGGAACCTGATTGGCAGAAGTAGGGGGAGATGGAATCAATAAAGAGACCTTCTGGCATTGTGTTTTTGGATCGGAAAACGTCCAAACGTCCAAGATTGTGCCATCCAGGAGTGGCCCAGATAGGTGGTGTGTGCTTCTCTGGCTCATCCTCGTCCCGTGGGAGACAGGTAGTGATAGTGATTATTTCTTGAGGTTCCTGCCACAGTTGCTCTTGGAAGGTATCTTCTCTTTGTAGTGATGCTGGTATTTGTTGCAGGTGGAGAGTGTCTTCTCTTGGCAACAGGGGTGGATCGGAAATAGTGAAGAATGTTGGATGTGGACCAGCAGAGAGGAATCGGGTGGAGATGGTGGAAGCATAAGAAAAAGAAACCATTGATCCTGTAAAAAAACCTGAGGAGCTAGCAACTGATGGAGTTGCTACGTTTGAGGAAGGGGTTGACTTCTTTTTGGAAGAAGCCTCATCTTGCCAGTGACATCGAGTGTAATAAGGCCCATTCATATTGACGCAGATGACCCAAAGAACCCAAAAGAAGGATTCCAAGTCATGCAAAACGGTGTGAGCTTTGAAGGCTTTTGCTTCTTGTGACAAAAATGCTGTAGCCATATATGGAAAAGTACTCTAAAGAGTTGGCATATTGAGACTTGACATAAAAGCTAGGAAAAATACTCACTGTCATTCTCCAGACCACAGGATTTCCCTTCAGGTCTGCAGCATAACCCCAATTCCCTAACATACCCAGGTGTTTAGGATACTCTGCTTGCTCTTTAGGCCAATTGGGGACTGCGGCCTCAGGTGAGGCATCTTTTACCAAGAACATGATATTAGGGTTGCTAACATCGCAATGTTGAATTTCCATCATTAGGGCATTAAAATGCCCTATGGTGAAGTAATGAGTAAATGAAAAAAAATGGAGATAAGGACAAACATACCTGCTAAAGCACCCATCAGCCCATTCAAAAACTCTTGTCTGCAGAAGAACCAGACAATAGAAGTACCGCAAGAGCAGTATAAAACTCATATGAGCTCCCGTGTTTCTTCAAGCAGTAAGGGAGACTTGAATACCCCCTCTTCATCCCTCGCCACCCAATCTTGATCCACCTTCTTCCCACCTAACCGCACTGGAACATTGAACCTCTCCAAAATATTCCTAGTGGTGTCTTGACACATAGGAGCCTCGTAGTTATCAGAATAGTAACCAGTTTCCCAGAGGGAGGGATCTGGATGGGGACAAGGTGCTTTGGGCTGTTCGCAGTCTTCAGGTAGAAATATAGTAATTCCCGGCCAATGCTTCACGTAATCCCAAGCAGGAGAATTGGGTCAGATGGAGGCATCAGGCAATCAGAGAAAATCTTGTATACATCTTCCTTCCCAAAGAGTTCCCTTTGACGGCCGGAAAGAGGAGGAAAACCAGCAGCTCGATCAGACATGAGCTTTGCGATATCGATATCATTGGATAACCTGGTACCCTCTATAGCCCAACTACCTTGAAGTACAGTGGCCATCCACAACATCTTGATAGGATATGATTTTGGAGGGACCTCATATTGCTTCCAGACTTCACAAAGAGGAACCTTGGTTCCTTTCCTGTGCATGTCCATTGTTGCATGAAGAAGCACCCCTCCTAGGTTAACCTTGGCAAACTGGCAGTAGGTTTGCCTGAGCTTGTAGGTATTTGATGAGGCCACCAGAGACATAGAGAAATCGAAACCGCACCAGGCAGCAGAGGCCCTGCTAAGACCTAGTACTGCACATAGAAAAAGGATAGGGTGTGTGTCGATGTTGACAGGTTCAGAGATAATGGTAGAACCCCAAATGAAGGCTGCTAGCATGAACTTCCTATCACAGAGAGATGAGGCGATGTAGAAGCGCTGGTTGAGTTGGCAGGCTGAAACATATCCAGCTATTTCGATTAGCTGCTTCAACGCCTCTTTCTGGGAGTTGCCAGTGAAAGAAGACTTTAGTTCGCAGTAAGTTAAGATATCTCGGAAGGAAATGTCTCCTTTAGATCCTCCAGGAACAAGAATAACGTCCGGTTTCCGTAGGTTTTCAATGAGCGTGAGGGAGTGGTCCAGCCAATAAGTGTTCATGGAGTTGGATTCCAAGCCAGCCCAGCCACAGGCTGCCTCCTGAATCTACTTGTTCTATTAATCTTTGTGGATGCATTGCAATGATGTAGAATCTCACTGTTTGAAAGAATTATGCTACACCATCTTCTGGCGACTTGTGCGCAAACGTTTCCTCGAATGTCCATCAGCCATCCACGTATAGGCCTTGTTTCTGGAGCACCTTGAACATTTCTTGAAGAGCTTCTTTGGGAGGGAGGCCTTTGCGCTAGTGCTGGGGTAGCGATACGTAAGGAAAGAACAAAAGCGACTCTCGCCGAGGGTTGACGTTGTTTCCTTCCATCTTCTTCAAGGTGAAAGTGTCCACGACCTTGTGTTTCAAACCATCAACTCCCCCATAAAAGGTGACAAATGAGTCATTCTAATATGTACAAAAAAAACGGAAGAATGTATAAGTACAATAATGGAATGAATGTCATTTGGTTGAGAGAAACTTATATTGATGATAAATTCATGATGTGGCGTGGTTACCCCTGAATTTGTTCCCACACCTACTGGCGCTGTTAAGCTTCAACCTCAAACTAGTTAGAAAGAGTACAGACTCACCTTGAAACATTTCAATGGACAAATTGTGGGCAATCGTGGAGGGGAAGTCCAGAATTTAAAGCTTGAGCTTGGCCCATTTGTTTGCCCCATCATGAGGCCTCAGGCACATTAGGAACTCACCAGCCTCCTTGCCGGATGGTGGAAACTGTAAGGTTTAATAATGAAATAGAAAACTGCCTCTACTTCAAAAGGGACTTGAGAAGCAAAACAACAAGCCTGGATTTGATTAGTGAGTCATGCAGTCACCACGACCGCCAAGTTCGCTCAGTTACCAGGAAAGGGAAGTGCAAATGTTTCACACTTCTCTTTTATGGAAATCCTGCAAAGAAAAGTGAGGCCGCAAGTGACGAGCAGCATAAAGACAACGTCCTAGGGATGTTAGTGGCTCTTATTGAATGGGACAAAACTGGTAATACCTGGAAGTGACTAGGTGCCAAATCATTTACTGTAGGTCTTGTAGCCCTTTCTTTCTGGCGAGATCTTTGAACAGAAGATGACTGTGACAATGCCAGTGATGGCAGCAACTATAAAACAGGCGCGACGCACTGCTTGTAACATCATGTGCACCATGCTCTAGCGCATCACACGTCTCTCTACCTTCAAGTTCTCTTGCTGTTACCTTCCCACCTCACCCCCTTCAAGCTTGCATCTGCAACTGAGGTGCAACGTTCTTGCATTGCCAACACCTTTTTACTCACAGCTCCTGCCTATCACCGCACTGCATCAAGGATGCAGCGCAGCCTCACTCTCTGACTCACTCATTCGGTTATTTCATCACAATTTCTGAATTATTTAGAGCATAGTCAGAAGGAGAATACCCAATACCCATTTTGTTTCTGGGCTTGATGTGACCCCAAAAAGATCCTGCTAATAAAATTAGGTTGGCATTTACAAGAGGGTCATGTTGGAAGGATCCAGGAATATTAATCCTGGGCTGTTCAGAAACTTGGTAAGTAACTTACTATAACAGAGCAGTTCTCGATCCTCCTTGGACATCACAAATCAGAAACCGTCAGCAATGTGGCTGCAGTTTTGATATGGGCGTCACTTACGTGTCTCCAAGTCTTCTGCGCTGCACACAGCTTCTCCCACGCGCAACCATGCCTGAGGCAGTTGATCGAGCGCAAAGATGACAACTCATCAGAACGAACTTTTGGATGCATAGCACCTGGATGGATACATAATTGGCATAGGGCAGGATGACCAAAGGATACAACCTTACTGACCACAGGCAAACAACTACAAGTGATAACAGCCTACCTCTCATAATAGACCAAGCCCTTCCCGCTGCCATCCTCGCGATCACTTGCCAGACCTGGGTTATTGACCAATTGAGTGGTGCAAAGCAAACACTGTTACAACTGGCCCGGGTAGGGTCGGTCGACGACTCGAAGGCGAAGGACTTGGGACGGAGGCAAGAGTCAATACCCCAACTATGGGCTGTAAGACGACTGAGGGACGAAGGGTACTAA